>JAMZAV010002449.1:0-123094 GCA_024449915.1 Sweltsa coloradensis | reverse complement strand
GGGACTTAAACCAAACACCGGGTCGGTATAGCCACCTGTAGCAACACCTTGTAACTAACACGTACATTCAGCCCATGGGAGCCCACGGAGGAGCAAGGGGGGTTGGGGGGGGGGACTACCTCCTGAGCTAAAACACCTATTTTCAAATCCACTTTCACTGAGATTATGCCAGCAATCAAAATTGTTAGGTTAGAATTTTAAAAAAATAAAAAGTTGAACAAACTAGTTAATTCTCATCTTATTTGCACTATGTACAGGAAACTCCAATATGTATGTCTACAAACAGCACAGACAATAAACAACAAACAAACAAGTCGCGATGGATAGGCCTATTCTTTCCCATGTAAAGGCATACACCATTTATTGGTCTATTGCGACATTGTCGCACTGCAGTTCTTCATAGAATAGGTAACATGCAACATTGCCTTAAATTCGTTGACCTCGTTTTTAAAGAAAATGTTATGTCATAAAACGTAATAGTATACAATAATCATTTACATCCGATGTATTGTTGTTTGGTACAGAATTTTCTTCGGGTCCTTTTCCTGTGAAGGTGCCAATTTGCGCAGCTATTATGTTGACATGCAATAGAATAAACCACCTGTAGGCACCACCATACCATGGAGTCATTGCAAAAGTTGAGTTTAAAAACTCACCGCCTATTGGCAAATCGCATGGGCAAATGCAATGCCGATAATCAATATTGTAATGAGAATGATTTTGCGAAATAAACAAATGCTAGAATATTCAGATGGAAATAAACAAAAAAGTTTATGACTTAAAAAAGCCAATATTGTACGCCTAATTTAAAAATTGATATAGTTACGACTCCACCACCTACGATGGGCCCCTACTTTATTTAAAAAAAAATGTGGCATTTGAAATCTTCAGCTAAAATGTCCATAAACAAGCTCGCACGACAAACGTCAAAGAAGGAAACAAAAATAAACAAATTTGTTGTGCGTTGAGTTTTGGTTTTTGCAACACCGGATCGTATTAGCTTGTTTATAAATAAAAAGAAAATAAATAGATTCGTATTTAGAGTCTACACAATGTCATCCCCAGTCACATAATTGAATTCATTAATGGTGGAGGTGCGGGGGCATCTAATTTTTAACCAATTTGCAATCCCTATCTTGATCCTTATGCCTCACCAAAAACATTCTGTATCATCCTTGTTAAAGGGCAATGCCAACAAAGAAAACGCGTCTAAATCGAGTGCAGTGTTCCGTTTTTATCGTGAGACGTGACATACATACAGACGGGCGGACGGAAGGAAAGGTGATGGCTTATATAATATTTTGTTTATTTTATTCATTTTAGTTTAAGGGCGCGTCAACCGTTAGGACATAATGCGATATTCTAGCTTGGGGGAATGGGGAGGAGGGGTTTCGGGTTTATGCTGGTCAGAACTAGCAACGGCTAGGGGAAGAAAGAAAAGGGGGGGTTCTCAGTCGCGGTCGTCATCGTCATTGTCATCGTTCGTTGTGTCGTCGGGGAGGTCGTCAAGGGAAGGGGGCAAGGTCCCCGGCGACGATTGATTGCCATAGCTCGCCTCTAGTTTCGGGAAGTTAAATTCTCCCTTACATACTAGCAGATGTTTTCAATATGGACTTTATCTCTTTTCCCGCCTTTCATACGATAACTCTGGGCCAAATTCTACCCCATGGTCCAGACGGGGGGAGCTTTTCAGTAACAATCACGCAGTACTATTGTTACTATAGATGGTCACGTCTATACTCTATTTGCAAGGACGACTGCATGGAATAAGGTGGCGTATCAAGGGGGCTCGGAAGGCTTGCCCCCCCCCCCCCCCGAAATCCCAACTTTAATTATATTCCACAAATCATGTAGGGGAGCTCGAGAAAACCAGGCTTTGACGCAGAACGCAGAGGTACAGTCTGGATCACTTGGAAGCTCTATCATGTGTCCTATCGGGTTGTGGTTTGCACCAAAATGTTAAGTAAGAATTTGTTACATGATGCTGTTTCAAAGCAGATTTTTCAAATATTGCTCACTTTTCTTATTAGATGACCGTTTAAGACACCAAACAGTTAATTTACCGTCATTTCTCAATTTTGTGTAGGAGACAATTATTTGAAATGTCAAAATGTGATTTGATATAGCAAGACGCGCTCATCCTTTCTGAATAGCCTCCCACAAATGCAGATTTTTTTGATGAAAATTAAAGGAAATTGGAGATCGAAACTGTATGTGAAATAAGCTAAGATCAAGCGTATTTTTAAAAAAGTTGGCCCGAGCTCGGAAAACAGTCTTAACTTCTTCTAAAACACATAAAACCACTTAAAAAATACGTTTTTTTTAAATTCACTGCGGTGCTTTTGTGGAAGACATCCCCCCAACATCCCCTACTGAGTCGTTTGTTGAGCACCTGGCACACCCCCCCCCCCCTCACCTCCGCGAACCGCGCAACGTAGGGCCTACACCACTGGTGATGAATAATGATTCATTCAACCAATGCACATTTTTCATTTCTGGATCAAGCAGCTAAGCCTATTTGCACCATGATGTGATAAAACACCTGTTGAAAACGTTTCCCACTAGATTCTTCATTACAGAGTCAGAAACGGCATTGTTTAGCATTTGTATGTCCTTCACTTATAGTCCAGTCAAATAAGACAAAAAATTGCCCTAACCCGGACATTTGAAATAAACAAGCTAAAAATTGGTAGACATGTTACGGATGATGTCCTAATTGAAATCCCGAAATTCCCAAAAAATCTATTTTGGGGAAAATCCGCCATCGTTGAAAAACCACCGCCATATTGGATTTTTCGAGTTTTAAGCATAGCGACTGAACTGAGCTTACGATTGTATTTGATTTTTCTCCAAATTGTTTATAATGTCTATTGCAGTTAAAAAAATTAAAAGATTTGAAGAAAAAAACGTATTGTAATGGCATGCTGGGTTTAAATGTAATTTTAGAACAAAAAACATGACGCGCCGATGAGCAAGTTTTAAATTAGCCACGCACAGCGGTATCTAAGTTTGCGCTCGTCTCAACTCGCACAGTGTTTGGCTACCACGTAGTTCAGCCCTTTGTCGTGTGTTGTTTTGCGTCTCGGTGGCTTTCACATGCTGATGTCATTCATGGGCGCATTGGGAACCATCATGGCAGGGAGCGGCTTAGAAGAATTGTGGGAGACGGTGTACGCGAAGAACACGGAAACCCAGATGGTAAACGGCCATGCCTACGCTCGAGCTGTCCGCGCACCATCTTCTGACGCAGTTGTCTTTTTTTTTTGTTTTATTTGGATTAAGGACGCGTCAACCGTTAGGTCATAATGCACCACTCTAGCCTAGGGGGGGGGTGGGGAAAGGAAGGGCCCATGCTGGTCAGAACCAGCCAAGGGTAAGAGGAGGAAAGGGGGCTCTCACGTCGCGGTCGTCATTGTCTTGGTCATCGTTAGTGGTGTCATTGTCGTCATCGTCGTCGAGGGGTCGTCAAGGGAAGGGGGCAAGGTCCTCGACGACGATTGCCAGAGTTGCCTCTATTTTCGGGGAGTAAAACACTACCCTTCATACTAGCTGATGTTTGCGAGGTGGACTTTTTCTCTTGAATCGCCTTTTACTATTAGCAGAGCCATGCTCTGGGCCAATTCTACCCCGGGCCCAGACGGGGAGTTGTCGTTGGCGATCTTGATCATTCAGGATATACAACAAGCAGATTCTCTTCTCAGAGATCGCTTGAAACAAACACACTTGGACTTCCTCTCTGGATAGACTTCTGTGGATGACGTTTCGTCGTCGGAGTATACATCGCCCAGGCATCAGATTTGTTCAACGTAAAGCTGAAAGACCTCGTTTCATCTAGACGGAGTACTGCGAAGCTGTGGGTGCAATACTTTGAGATGGTTGGCATCATGCGAATGTTTGTCAGAGCTGAACGTTTCTGGAGATTGGGCTCTTCACTTGCTGTGTGTCCAAAAAATGATTCCGTATTTTCCACTCTGCAGGACATCTCAACTATGCAAAATTTGCTCACATGTACCAACACAATGCTGAAGCTCGAGAATGTTATGACTTCCTTGGATTTTCCGTCAATTTGTCAAGGAAGGCTGCTTCACTGTCAGGAAATCTGAAAGTTCTGGTCAGGCTTATGGACCGATATGACCATAGAGCAAGTGTTGATGAGAATCATGAAGACGGCGGCTGGGCTCACACGTGGACGTGGATTGACGGATAACGTCATTGCTCGATGGGTTTGTGCCATGCCTTCATCTACAAATGTAATAGACGCCACTGAAAGGTTTTGTGGAATCTTCGCCGAAACCTCCGACTAACATGTGGAGCAAGAGAGTCTCGGCAAGTGAGAGATAAGGCAGACGTTCGCAAGATGGTAGAATGGCTCCATTCATCCATCCTTTTAACGATTTAACAAACCTTCTAGTGTCCTTGTCTACCGGTGTAGTAGCCGACGATACAGCTAATTGTGATGAGGCTCTCTCCGTGGTTTGCAAGCAATGAAATCTATCACAGGGTAACGATTAAGTAACGTCCACTTAAAACGAAACAACGAAGTCACTAACTTTTGCCACAGCGTCTAAAACGGCCACGATCAAAGACACTGTCGTCGAAATCACCCTAACCAACTTTTTCACCGATTGCCTGAGTGTTGTGCGTGACGATGATGAACCTCGAGGAGAACCTGACATATCAACTTTCAGCAAGGTCTCCAGCGCTGTTTGACGGGACGTTTCAAATCGGAAAAGCGCTAAGTCTGGATTGATCGTCATTTTAGAAGAGATAGCGCCGCCCAAGAACAACTTTCCAGTGAACGCAGAGCTTACAGTCGATGGCGGGTTCCTCCTGCACTGGGTTGTGTGGGCGACTGGTTTGTGTGGGCGCGTCGTCCAGCGAATTTCAGCCAAATCTGCCTCCAGTATGTGAGGTACGTGAACAATCACTTCGGACAGAATGCTACTGTGGTCTTCGACAGTTACGAATTTCCAAGCACCAAGGACATCGACAGAGGCTTTAATCGACGATGCTTCGCCCTCAACATCACCACAAGGAGCATTTTTGGGAAATGTTAAAAACAAGGTGCGATTCATAGCTTTGGTATCAAGGTACCTCATGGAAGCTGGAGTCAAGATCATTCAAGCCCCGGGTGACGCGGATACTGTCATAGTGAAGACTGCTGTGCAAGCTGCTAACAATGGTGCGGTGTCAGTGAGAGAAGGCGAGGACACCGATCTTCTCGTCCTGATGGCAGCTACATCCAGCCCTGGAACCAATGTCCAAATGCTGATGCCGGGTAGAAAGGATGCAGAAGCCCGGGTCTTCAGTAGTGAAGAGCTAATCGCGGCTCTTGGAGATCTCCGTAACTACCTCCTGTTCTTCCATGCAGCAACTGGATGTGATACCACCTGCTCCGTTCAGAAAGGGCAAAAAGGGATCTTTCAAGAAGTTCAGCCGAGACGGTTGTTTAAGGGAGACAGTGTCGGTCTTCAGCGTATCGGATGCTACCCACCAGGATATTGCGGCTGTAGGCGAACGTTTTCTTCTTGCATTGTACTGCTAAATGAAGACAACTTAAACAGCTCCAGGCTTCGGTTCTATACCGGAGGACAGTTGCCAAACAGTGCGTCTAAACAACGTTTGACGTAGCTACACTTTCCCCCTCATCTGCAGCGGGCCAAACCAACATCTGAAGCTACACTCCCCCCTACATCTGTAGCGGCCAAACAAGGAACAAATCGTCATACTATCATTTCATTGCACCGGAGGCTTGAAACTAATATTGCCTTATAAATTCTAGGTTCAAGTTTGGATGGGGAATTGCTTTGTCACATTTAAATAAATATTATCCTTTCTTAAGCACCAAAATTGGTCTAGGCCTATTAAAATTATTAATTTTAGTGTTTTGGAAGATAACGCAGCCTGACTTAAGTAATTTGGCGCAAAAACGAATACAATCGGACTCTCGGTTCAGTCGCAATGCTTAAACTCAACAAACCCAAGATGGCGGCGGTTTTTTCAAAATGGCAGATTTTCCCCACGATGGATTTTTTGGGAATTTTGGGATATCAATCAGAACACTATACTCAACATTTTCACCAATTTTTAGCTTGTTATTTCAAATGTCCGGGTCAATGTCTAATTTTACCGCACTATTAGTTTAAAGTATCTTATTAAAATAATTAAATTTTAAAGGATAAATAAAAGAGGAACAGTACGGTACGTGTAATTATTAACGCCCTGACCTACACAAACACTACTATTAAGAGAGTTGTGAAGACTGGCATCCCTTGAACATCTTATTATAAATAAATAACAATTAAACGTTGACACGTATCTTGTTGGAAAGTACTAACTGCTAGGCCTACGAGAGTGTAATTATCCAACATCCGTAGTAGATTTTGCTAATGACACCTGCCATTAACAGCACAGTGAAAGCGTATTATTGATACGCCTCAATTGCATCCTTCATTTCGATGTAGATGTATGTATACATAATCAAACGGTTTCCTATTTTAAAATTTAGACATAAATCAACACCAAACACCAAAAGACACAAAGTTTCCTACAAACAGCTATTGCAGATTAGATAACATTTTCAGGAAACCTTCAAAATCGCATAACTTAGACCTGCCACGTTATTTTGTACAAAAGAATAAACATTTCTGAAAAGTCGTACTTTTACAATTTGTTTTATATTAAGCGCGTGTTTTACTGTTTGTTCGCTCTCTCCTATTCAAACTGCGCTTTATGAAAACCTAAGGAAACATTCGAAATCTCTTATTATTCTACGTTTAAGATAAAGCAAAAAAATTGTATAATAATGTATAACTAGGAATGCAGGGATAGGCCCAATGTCAAATTAGGAGGCCTAACAATCCATGCTTATATAAAAAGCGTTCGCGGATGAGTAAAGAAACATAACAATGTTATCAGCATCACCTTGGGATCTAGCCACATGCAGTGCACATATAAGAAAACGGATAATATTTTTTACTTAGGGCTATAACCATACCGATAATACTAAAATAATGGTTGTGTTACGTTTTGGTAAAACGGAAGACCATAATTAACTTGCTATAACTGTGGGGATTTTTAACTATGTCCAAAGAATCAGTGTTGCATAATTTGTCCAGTAGGTTAATTTGCACTCGTAAGTGTCACGTCTCGCCCTAAGCTACAATGCTTACTTTCGTGCCGGTTCAGTCCGAGTTATTTCGTTCCTAATATATGCATTTTAACTCACGTGAAAAGAGCAATGTAACCTACATTTTAAATCGCGTCCAGGTTAAAATATGTTTCTTTCAAAAACAGTACCTAAAATAAGACGTTATTTTGAGAAACCTGCTCAGTAACGATTAGATGTCCCTCTTCAGGTGTAGTACTAGAAATTTGTTAGTATCCTTGCATCATTGAGAAGGGGATGTCTAAATAAGGGGGCAATAATTCCCACAAAAATAAATTACCATATAATCTATAGCACTAGGAAAACGCTAAAGTCCCGCCGCGTTGATGGATGAGCTTTTTAAAGTTTTGAGTTTGCGTGGGATATCTTTACTTTTGCAAGTGCTTTGCTTTGCTGCCTATGCATTGTAGGTGATTGTTGTCAAGTTTCTATTGTTAGTTGTCAATAATTGTTTTTATATACTGTAAAAAACTTATATTAAAAGTTTTATTTCTATGGATTCTGGCTAATTTTTCCAACTTTTTCTTTCAAAAGGTACTATATCACCACAACCTTAATGCCCATGTATAATATGAACGTTGTAGCCCCACCCGTTTGGTCAGAATCGGCTCAAATGTCACGAAAATATCGCACTCAAAAATCGAAAAAAATCGTTAAAGTACGATATTCATGAGAAATATTTCTTTGATTGTACCCAAAAACGTGGCAAGTCTAAGTTCAGAGATTTCGAAGGTCCCCTCCAATTTTCATCGAGATCGCATATGCCGTTTGCCCGGTAGAGAGCGAACAAACAGACAAAAATAAAATAATAAAAAAAAAAACACAGTGCTTAATTTTTTGGGGGTCAGTGAAATTGAAGTCTTCGAAGACTTCAATTTCACCGACCCCCCAAAATATTTAGCTCGGTTGTTTTTTTGTTTCTTTTTGTTTGTATTTCCGTCTGTTTGTTGTTCGCTCTCTACCGGGCAAACGGCATATGCGATCTTGATTAAAATTTGACACGACCTTCGTTTTCTCTGAACTTAGACTTGCCACGTTTTTGGGTACAATCGAAGATATATTTCTCATGAATATCGTACTTTTACGATTTTTTTCGATTTTTAGTGCGATATTTTCGTGCCATTTGGGCCAATTCTGACCAAACGGGTGGGGCTACAACGTTAATATTTCACATGGACATTAAGGTTATGGTGATGTATTGCTTTCTGAAAGAAAAAGTTGAAAAAGTTAGCCAGAATCGAGAGAAATAAAGCTTTTAATATACGTTTTTTGACTTTTTGTGCGATATTTTCGTGCCATTTGGGCCAATTCTGACTAAACGGGTGGGGCTACAACGTTAATATTATACATGGACATTAAGGTTATGGTGATGTAGTACCTTTTGAAAGAAAATGTTGAAAAAAGTTAGCCAGAATCCATAGAAATATAGCTTTTAATGTAAGATTTTTACGTTAAATAATAACAAATTAACAAGAAACAATAGAAACTTGACAACAATCACCTACAATGCGTCGGCAGAAAAACAAAGCACTTGCAAAAGTAAAGATATCCCACGCAAACTAAAAACTTTAAAAAAAGCTCATCCATCAACGCGGCGGGACTTTAGCGTTTTCCTAGTAATAATACACTTAAGGCTATTCGACCGCTTTTTTTATTTTTTCCCAAATATGCTGCCAAGTCAAAATAATAGTGAAGGGCTTTGAAACCTGTCTCTTTTAGAAAATCAAACTTTTTTTTTATTTTTTCTGATTCGGTACAAGGCCAATATTGCCCCCTCAAAATAATTTCAAACTTCAATTCGCTAAGGCACACCATTCAACGTAGGGTGTTGTCTTTTTGTGACATTAATCTTTCAACTGGTTTTGTATAAGCTGACTGACAGAAAAATATTTTTTTGCACAATATTTTCTTTCCTGCGAATTTTTTTGTTTGGCGGTACTTGAAATTATTTTGAGTTGGCGATAATGGCCGTCGTGAACCGAATCAGACAAATTTGAAAAAAATAGTTTTAATTTTCTAAAAGAGCCTGGTTTCAAAGCCAGTCACTATATTTTGACTTGGTAGCATATATTGGAAAATCGAAAAACGCAATCGAATAGCCTTAAATGACAGCTTAAAAAATGTTTATCTTGTTCCTGTGATTTTACACAAATTTTTAATTATTTTGATCCAAAAATTTGCGAGAAATGGTCTTTTTGATAAATTTAACCTACTTCTATTTTGTTCCACATTGATACTAGAGCATCGCACCAATCTAAAATGGCCCTTTGGCCCCTTTATAACATCGTGTCTTGAAACTGTGCACAAACATACTCTCAAACACGCAAAATATGCATTCCAAAATCACACCCCTTCTTCGTAATCAGCCTATTTTGACCGAACCCACTTTAGCCCAAATTACAAAACAAAATAATATAGAGGATTTACAGAAAAGGCTGCCGAGTACGTCAAAAATTGCCAATATTTTTTTTAATCAAAATCTTCCAAGGTCACGGGGCATAAATATCGTCCCATGTTATTTCTTATGAGAGATTTTTGCCGATAGGACATAGCTCGAAAAATACCAAGTTTGTCAATTATTTCGGGCCATGGTGGACCCAATAAGAATTTATAACTAGTTATCCTGAATTAAAATATATTTTTTTAGTTAAGCTGGTGAATACCCTTTTAGGAGGACTCATCTCTTGCATTTGCATTAAGAACAGGGAAATTTTGGGAAAAAACTTCAGTCAGTATTTTTGGTGGTGAGATTCGAACTTGTGACCTCCGGTCTCCGACTCGTTCGTTATTCGCTTGAGTCACATCTGTGGTAACACACAGTATAATTTTAAAGCTAGATTTGAGGGTGTTTGCTTTGCGAGGGCAAACATCCATACTGTCCAGACGACAAACAACACAAATTCAACTATTCAACTATTGAGATTCAGTCATTTTGTCATATTAAAACCGCGTTTACACTTCGAGTGTAGGCCTACGTATAATTTAGTATGCAAATTGTATGATCAATTAAATTTTAACCTATTAAAATTAATTCTAATCTATTTTTAGCGGCAAGAGAAAGTGATTGTGAAAGAGGAAGAGTCCCTTTATATTAATTATTTTACAAGTGTAAGTACCTCCCACGTTTTCATTACATTATTCAGCCGGACGAGGCACTTTTTGTTAAACATACAATGCATAGGCCTACGAATTTTAATGCAACTTCATTCTGAATATTCATACTACCCAAAGAAAGTAGTAAGCTATGCAATGGTTTGCAAATGACATTATCCAGGCAGGCACTCATCAGGATTTTATCCTGCCCCCGCTCTATATACATCGTAGCATTGAGTATATAACCATCCTTTTCAAAGATCGTAGTGAGCGAAGCGAGCTCTCCACCAGCCCTAATTAGCTTCGATGTTGACGAAACAATCATTATTATTAATATTTATAGTTTATTCTTGCCATGTTTCCAATAAAAAAGCAGACATAAAATCACAAATATTATTTAAATTATTGAACATTCGAAATCTTATAGTCTTATACCAGGTTTTATAGCAATCCGTTAATTACTTTTGATAGAATCGTACTAATATAATATTTTTTTAAATTTTATCGAAATTGTACTGATTGAACGGTCGCGGAGACTAGTGTGGTGGTGGGCTGGTGGTGTGGTGGTGGACTAGTGGTGTGTCTGGTGGTGGGCTGGGGAGGGCTGGTGGGCTACCCCTCCCCTTGTCGCGGAGACTGGTGTAGTGGTGGGCTGGTGGTGTGGTGGTGGACTAGTGGTCTGTCTGGTGGTGGGCTGGTGGGCTGGTGTGCTCCCCCTCCCCCTCCGAGTATTCCTCTCATTGTTTTTGCTAATTTGTCATTGCAGTTTGACCGTCACATCTCAGAGCTAGCGTACTAGCATTTCACTCTCTGTGGATACGCAATCGAGTGTGCAACCGCCAGCTGCCGGAGCGTGAAATGTTACGCCGTGCACCGCCGGAGCGTTTATAAGGAGTGAAGGTGACATCACCTCCGGCGACCATGTTTAGGTGACTCGCCCACTACTTATCAAGTGGGGACATGGACAAAGCCGTGATCAGACGTATCGCCCACCACTTAGATAGTGGGGATACTTATTTACAAATGTTCATGTTTACTGGTAATTCTAGCCAAATAGCCCGTTATGTCGGTACCTCGACCGTAAGAGTCATCGAGCTCCGAGGTCGAGCATAACATGAACTACAATGGCATCTAGCAGCTTTTTATTTTTTGTAAAAAAAGGCCAAATTCGTAAATTAAATAAATTTGAATTTAGAGTCTACTAAGAATTCTAATTAAGAAGTTCCGAATCAATCCTGTTCTGTGTTGAACTCGTGATGAGCGAATTATGTTCAGTTTTTGAAAAGAGGACCGCTGGTTCGCCACGATTCAACCGCGGACGACAAAGCTACAATTTAGTTGTGCTTCGTTGATATAATAACTATGAAAACGCCAAAGTCGTTGTTAGACGAGTGAGCGAAGCGAATGAGGATTTTATAACGCTACTCGATCGGGCCTTGTCGTGATTAATTCTGTTTGTCCGGGCTCATACGGCCAAACGGGCAAATAGATCAAGCTGAAATTTTAAACAGACATCCGCGACCAGGTAGCTTAGAACTGCTAACAAAATGAGCGTAATCTATTTCGATTTTAACCCACAAGAAATAATAAATTGAAAAATATGCTTGAAATGTGTAGGTTTCATTTTATCAACAATGCTTTTTCTTGGATTTTGGTTTATTTGGATTAAGGACGCGTCAACCGTTAGGTCATAATGCACCACTCTAGCCTAAGGGGGGGGGGGGGGGGGGGGGGGCCCATGCTGGTCAGAACCAGCCACGGGTAGGGGGAGGAAGGGGGGTTTCTCACGTCGCGGTCGTCATCGTCTTTGTCATCGTTCGTTCGTTGTGTCATTGTCATCGTCGCCGGGGGGTCGTCAAGGGAAGGGGGCCAGTTCCCCGACGACGATTGCCAGAGCTCGCCTCTAGTTTCGGAGAGTAAGATATTCCGCTCTTTCTAGCTGATGTTTGCGAGGTGGGCTTTTTCTCTTGAATCGCCTTTTACGATTAGCAGAGCCATGCTCTGGGCCAATTCTACCCCGGGCCCAGACGGGGAAGAAGTCATTTTTATCAAATAATTTTTGTTAGGCCGTGATTACATGCATAGCAGTGATCAAGGTATATCGAATATGGAACGACCAAGGTTCCCCTAAATTCTGCTGGGACATTGAGTATATACCTTGCAATCTTTACTCGTATTTCGTACTGGCTGGCTATGTTTTCCATAGTATTGTATGCATTTCAAAACATGTTTTATAATTTTTTAAATACAATCCAGAAATAAAAAAATCTTTTCCGACCGGGGGTTTGAACCCAGGTCTCCCACATTTTGGGTATAATGGCGCCTTAGCCAACTAGACTTTTTTGCGTTTAAAATTGATAATTAAATATTGATATAAATAATAGGGGTTTTAAGTGTAGTTGGTATAAGGGCGCATCAACTGTAAGGCCATAATGATCCACTCTAGTTATAAGAGCGCGTCAACTGAAAGGCCATAATAAGGCACTCAGTCAATGATAGGCTAAGGAGGAAAGACCAACGCTGTCTATCCAGTCTTATGTATAGGGGGAGAAAGGGAATGTTTATACCGGGTACTCAACACATGGCTCACTCACTCGTATAACAACGACTTTGGCGATTTCCTAGTTTTACAGAACGTGCTCGGTTCGCTACAGATTATTTGTAAAACATACTCGGGATCATAGAGCTCGGGATGTCTTCTTGTTTATTTATGTGGCGGAAAAAGGAATTATTCAGGTGGTGGCAAAGATGTTCGAATAGTACATAGGTAGTAGAGGTGGCAGTGTTGGTTTAAATTGTTTTAAAAAAAAAGGTACAAGTTTAATGTCACCCACAGAAGTTTGACACATAAGTTCTCTTTGGTTTGATAGCATAGATTTTGGCTTTGTGGGAGTAAAGTGTGCATCTAGATTTTTTTTCATCAAATAATTTTCGAGATAAGTGTGAGTACAGTTGGATTAAAAGTATTAACCATGGTAGGCACTTTGTCAATTGTCGTGTTTGCAAGTTTGGCATTTCTTACAAATGCTTCCTTGTACCAGAATTCCTCAGAAATAGTGGGACTAAATCCATACTACTTTGAACGACTAGTTTTACAAAGTAACGACGTGTGGATCGTCGATTTCTATGCTCCTTCATGTTGTTACAGTCAGCAATATGTTCAAGAATATATTATAGCTGCCAAAGCTTTAAAGGGTGTCATCAATGTAGGGGCTGTGAATGTTGATGAGTACGAATGGTTGGGAGGCCAATACAAAGTGAGGTGTTTCCCAAACATTAAGATATTTGCAGGTTATAAAAATCTGACTGAAAAGTTCATAGGTGAACGAACATCTCAGGGCATAGTTGATGGAGGATTAGCAGCACTCAAACGTAAAGCTCAGATGGATGTCGAAATGTTTAAATCTTCAAGCTGTGACTCAGAGGTTAAACATGAGAACGTAGATGAGCCAATATTCAAATTTACAATTTTAAAAAATGTCGGTCTTCTCGTCACTGTGAACACAGAAAAGCTTAAAGTAAAACTCTGTTCTGCTGGTATCATAGTCATAATAGCATTTATACTGTGGCTCCTTCACATATTTAATATATACCTAGAATAGTACTTAAAAAAGTGGGTGCGGACATAATACCATGATAATAGTATTTACAACCTCTTTAATAAAAAATTTGTTGTCAAAATAAGGGTGCAGCCATTACTCGAAGGCGATCTTAGAATCAAATAAATACGGTGTGTATTGTGTATTCTGTATCTGATTACGATGAAAAAGAACTGCCAGAGTGATAGTCAACTGGGCGTTGGAGAAGTTTGCTGGAGACATCCCCGCACCTCCGAGGATGAGGCTGCTGTATTGAAGACTGCTTGTGGAGACCACCCTCTTTTTTCTCCGCGGATCTGTCTCCTATGAAGGCATACATGAATTCCTCAGGGATCTCTCCTGCGCCCGTACGTGGCTCAACGCCACTTTTCCTGACATGTCCACTGTCGAGGTGTGGGACGACAAAGATGGGGACTCCCGCCTAAAGGAAGACTTTGACCTCAAGGATGAGTTGTAAACGGTGCATCAACCCCAAGTTGCTACCACAAGTAATCATTTATAAGCACTTATATGCATGCGCTTTGGTACCTTATGTTAAAAATATGTTTTACTTTTTATACTTTAATAAAATGTTTCTATAATCCTGCAAAAATACAAATAAATTGCGTACGTAGGCCTATTATTTATCCGAATAATTTGTTAGTTTCATGGCAACCACCATACAAGAATTTAAATTTCAAAAATATTTTATTGGAACAAATAACTAGGATGTGTGACATGATGTGAGATCGTCGGCTCGGTACACGCCACTGGGCGCCGATGAGTTTTCACTTTGAGGGGTAGGGTAGGGTAGGGTAGGTGACAAAAAAGATTGAACTTTTCTGTCCAACATTAAGCACATCATCAAAGCATCACTTTTTTTTATTTTAAAAAAAGGAAAATAGAATATTTTTGTTTAGATATTTTTGTCGAATTAAAAATCACAAAAATCTGTTTTTTCATGGATGCTCATTTTACGCACATTCAAATTTCTCATCCCATTTTGGTCACATCTAGGCCTTGTAATTTTACATAATTGTGTAAACATGAATTATGAAGGCACCTATCATTGAAGCGGAGTGTTGTCTAGGTCTATACCGGAAATGAATATCTTATTGCCATTTAATAGTTGTATGCACGTCTGGGTATGTGTTAATGCACTAGTCATTATATTCGAATCACACGCATGGAATGAATGGCATTCAAATGAAACAAGCACATTATATTGTGTACATTCCTACGACAAAGCTGTCAACACAAAAATTATTTCAAAGTAAACTTTACAGCTAACTGGGACCATAATATATTTAACTCCATGCTGGGACGATCAGCCAACAATTAAAATGCAGCCAACACGTTTACAAGGTCACCAATCACCCTTCAACGTGAAGTATATAGGCCCACGATACACAAACTACATCATATTTAAAACTTGTCGTAGGCTTTCACGGCCCGAGTCAATGATAAAACTTGACTGTCGGGATACGCCGTGTCGATTGTCATTAAAATTCTGACGCTTCGAGCTGATTGCACTGCCCATCTTCAGAGATTGTGAAGAGGAAATCACTGGGCAGAACCTACTCAATCCAGCTCGTCCCAGTGAATGACAAGTTACAATGATGAGTGATTTCCTCTTCTTCTCTGAACATGAGCTGTGCAATCAGCTCGAAACGTCAGAATTTTAATGACAATCGATACGGTTTATCCCGACAGCCAAGTTTCACATAACATTTGATAAGATATTGTAGGCTTTCACGACGCGTGGATAAGTTTTGATTTTTACCTGGGTTGTCGAGTCGTGTCGATAGTGAGTTGTCGCTCAACGTTTCGCCACCCATGTCGGTGGCTTCTTCATGACAACAACCCAGTTAAAAATCAAAACTTACATAACATTCGTGATTTAACTCTGGGGGACTAGAAGAGGCAACGCCGTATTATGCCCACAGCAGTTCAAACACTAACTAATCCCAGGCAATAACAAATACCCTAAAGAAATTCACTTTGAAAGATTATTTGATAATTATTTAATAAACTCCCAAACGAAGTTTGTAGCCCGGCCATCAAATTTAGGCCATCCCTTTTTTATGTTTGGTTCATTAATTAATTGCAATTAATATCCTTTTAGAATTTGTTACCAAAATTGTTGTGTTTTAATGCAGTGTTGTAATATTACTATTTGAAATATTTACTTGACTGTTTTTCATAGTTGTGTCTGCTTCTAAGTAATTGTTTATTTAGGTGTCCTCCTTTGTAAATCAGTTTATTTACTGATGATGATGATAGACGTTAAATAAATAAATAAAATAAATAAAACATAAAGTCATGTAGCCCTAAACATACTTTAGTTAAAATGGTAAATGAATACTCGTCGTAATGTAAATAAATGTTAGGCATATTATCTCAGTCGTATCGTATAGTAGGTATATTATTTGTAGTCTATATTTTATTTTTAATTTTGAAAAATGATGGTGATAAGAATGAAAAACAAACTTTTGGGACAAAACTGTTGGAAGTACATTATGATGAAGGAAATGAAGAAAAGAATACCGTTGAAAGCAAGAGACAAAGCTTCTATAGATACGGGAACTAAGAGTATGGGGGGATCATAGAGTTATAAATAGTACTGGGTGGGATCGCCCCCCCCCCCCCCCTATCAATACTCGACTCGCTGGAAATACGTTCGGCGGTTCATTGTTTCAACATATTATTCTCTCCATACCATACATACCCAACTGATGAATGATGATTATAAAAGGTCAGTTAGGGTCAAACAAAACTAGCGTACTCAGTATAAGTACGTATTGTTCAATATTCCATTGACACTTTTCAACACAGTAGTAGGTTTATCAGGTTATATCTTGACAACAATTGGTTTATTGATTTCGAAATTTAAATTAAAAAAACGATAAAAAATAGCAATTTGTAGGAGAAAGTGGAGCAGATTAAACTTGGCTATAAATTTCGACTTTTTAGTTTCAGATTTCGCAACGACAAAATAATACAAACAAACCAGATTTTATACTGATAGAACGGCCGGGTCGCTGGTTACGGTCCCCGGGGCCCACTGCCTAATCGCGTACTGCCTAAAAAAGGTTTTTATACCTGTTTTACCTTATTTTCTCGTACTGCCTAAGATTTTTCTCGTACTGCCTAAAAAGGGACAAGTGGGAGTGGCTGTCTCGTACTGCCTAAAGATCCCCCTGTTTTGGTTACGTACGTATTTTTGCGTTGTCTTTATTTCTTGATACCCTGTATTCCATTTGGGCGCGTTATTTAAAATCTCTCTCTCCCCCCCCTCTCTCACTCTTTCTCTCTCTCGCTCTCTCTCTCGCTCTCTCGTTAGTTAGCTGGTAAGTTGTAAAAAAGGCCCCGTAGCCTTAATCTTGCCAGCAAAAATAAAGCTTTTAATCAATCAATCAATCTCTGTATTTCTATCTCTATATTTACTATTTAGTTTCTTATATTTTTAGAAGTCTATGTTAAAATTTATTTTTAATTTAATTTTTGGTTGAGCGAAGCGAAGACTTCAATTTTACTAACCCATCAAAAAATTTAGCTCCAATATTGTTGTATTTATTTTATTTTTTCCTTTGTAATTTCTTTGTAACATAATATGTGTACACGTATTTATCCTATTGTTCGAATAAAAGTCAAGTCTCTCACTCTCTCTCATTGCGTGTAGGAAATAATGTATATTTTCTGTTCTATTTTACTATATTATTATGATGCTTACAATAATGCTTATAATAATAAAAGTATGCCCTGACTGGGGATCGAACCCAGAACCTCTGGCTTAACGCGCCATAGCTCTACCAATTTAGCTATCCAAACTCAAAACACATTCACTAAATTGTCATTTGTTGTGACTGTTGACATCCATGATACTAGGGAAACGCCAAAGTCGTTGGTTAACGAGTGAGTGAGCCATGTGTTGAGTACCGGTTTAAAATTACTTTTCTCCCTAGCCTATCATAGGCTAGAGTGACGCATTATGGCCTTACAGTTGAAGCGCCCTTATACCAACTAAACTTTAAAAACCCTATTATTTATACAATATAATTATCAAACTTAAATGCAAATGTTCCCGGGTAGTCAACACATGACTCGCTCACTCGTCTAACTACGACTTTGACGTTTCCCTATCTAGTTGGCTAAGGCACCCTTTGTAGCCGAAATGTGGGAGACGTCGGTTCAATCCCCTGGTCGGGAAAGATTTTGTAATATCTGGATTGTATTTTAAAATTATTAAACATGCTTTGAAATACATATAACGCAGTGAAGTCCATCATATTTGACAATACTATGAAAAACATAGCCAGTACGAAATACGTGTAAAGATTGCAAGGTTTACTCAATCTTCGAGCGAAATTTGTGGGTACCTTGAGCGTGCAAAATTCGATAAACTTTGGGCACGGCATTTCACAGCCAGGCAAATAACAAACAAAATATTTTTTTCAAAATCAAAATCATTGTCGTTAAATAATTTCTACACATTGGCAGCCTATTTTTCAATTTATTATTTCTTTTAGGTTTAAATCGCAATGGATCTAGCTGATTTTGTCAGCAGTTCACCGGATGTCTGTTTAAAATATCATCGCAATCTGTTCAGCGTTTCTGCTGGTTTCCGATGTTCACACACGCAGACTCACAGAATGAGCGCCGTTTAAGTTGAATAGTTTTCTGAAAATAACAGTTGGTGTACGAATTTAAAATTCGAATTTAAAATTAATTTGTCAAACGGTAAAAATACGAGTTTTGTACCGTTTGACAAAAAATTCGTACACCAACTGTTATTTTCAGAAAACTATTTTAGCTATAGTCAAGTTATAGCTAAAGGTGTTTAGAAACTATGTCTAGAAAACCGATTCTCAAAATTTAATTTTGAACTAGTTTTGTATATTACACTTTTGTCCAAAAATCTAAATCTAATTTCCAAAAATGAGGTTATGTCCCGCCCAAAAAAATTCACGATTTTTTTTTCTGTTATTTTAAAGGCCTTCTTTCATTCAGCAAACTTTTCAGACATGTTTCTTCGACTTTTCAAATTATCGGCCAGAGGTGGTACAATAGCCTTTAAAAAAGAAAAAAACCCGTAAAATTTCGATTTTTATAAAAAATAATTTTTCGATTACTCTCAAATTTCACACGAATATCTTAATTCATAAAATTAAGGTTCTGTGAAAAAAATCATTAAAATCGTATTAAGAATGTAGGTGTTATAAGTCGAAGAATTTTTTTTTAAATCGAAAAAATCGTAAAATTGCGATTTTCATAAGAAATGATTTTCCGATTGCGCTCAAAAACGTGGCAGTTCTAAGTTCAGAGATTTCGAAAGCCTCCATAAAATTTCATCGCAATTGGAGTATCGGTTTAGCCGGAATCGTGTTAACAATACACAAAAATACAAAAAAAAAAGAAAGAAAGAAAGAAAGAAAAAACATTCCGGATTTTTTTCTCCAGTGTAGTGAAATGGAATCTTCGCTTCGCTCGCTACGCTCATCCAAAAAGTCCGCTAGAAGATTCAATAGATCTTGCAATAATACATCGTACTTCGTTTAGGTTATGTTTTTTTGTTGATGTAAGTTATGCATATTATATGATATTCTACAATGGCGTTTCAAAATGTATGTGGAAAATTCCATATAGGGCCTAGTTTAAAGTGAATCGTTCGG
This sequence comes from Sweltsa coloradensis, assembly GCA_024449915.1. NCBI lineage: Eukaryota > Metazoa > Arthropoda > Insecta > Plecoptera > Chloroperlidae > Sweltsa > Sweltsa coloradensis. The sequence goes on along the minus strand of JAMZAV010002449.1, from coordinate 103,583 downwards.
CCAAGTTTAAAATTTTTAAATAGGTTATCTAAACAATGTACAAAGTTTATCAATTATGATTATCTGACATTGCCAAAACTTCGTTTTATTTATTTTTGGGTTTAGTAGTGCACCCAATATAGACGATTATAGAGAATTCAATTACGTAAACCCTGGGCATATATTCCTGCTCAAAATTTTTGGATTGGAAGGCTGATTTTTGTAGCTATTTTCCACACATATTCTTGACTACAAACTGGAATACTACGGTACTTCGAAATGTTTTCTCCTCAATATACTATTTTGTACCGGGTGAAGGTTAAAATTGTACCGTGAAAGATATTAATGAAAAAAAATTCGTAGTAGGTATGTCAGTTTATAGACATAAGTATGTGTTACAAACCAAAACAAAAATCAGCCTTCCAATCAAAACATTATGATCAGGAACGTGTGTCCTGTCCGGCTTTATTAGGTGTAATACTCAACCCCAAAATAAATAAAACAATTTTTGGCAATGTCAGATTATAATAACTAGGAAAAAGCTTAAGTCTCGCCGCGTTGTTGGATGAGCGTAATTGGTGCATTGAGCTGCCATGTGTTATGCGGATTTTCTGTTGTTCTGTTAAAAAATCATTACTAAGTTGAAGATTTTTATAAATTTAATTAAAATTAAATAAAAAATAAACATTTGTTTGTTATTTTTTTAATTAATCGTAATTTTAAAAAAGAAAAAAATCGTAAAATAGCGATTTTCATAAGAAATAATTATTCGATTACGCTCAAATTTCACACGAATATATTAATTCATAAAATTAAGGTTCTGTGAAAAAATCATCACAATCGGATAAAGCATGTAGGTGTTATAAGTCAAAGAATTGTTTTAAAAAAGAAAAAAATACGTAAAATTTCGATTTTCATAAGAAACAATTTTTTGATTGCGCTCAAATTTCACAAGAATATCTTAATTCATAAAAATATGGTTCTGTGAAAAAATCATTAAAATCGGATAAAGCATGTAGGTGTTAAAAGTCGAAGAAATTTGAAAAAATCGAAAAAAATCGAAAAATTGCGATTTTCATGAGAAATAATTTTTCGATTGCGCTCAAAAACGAGTCAGTTCTAAGTTCAGAGATTTCGAAGGCCTCCATAAAATTTCATTGTAATTGGAGTGTCAGTTTAGCAGGAATCGTATTAACAAACAGTCAAAAACAAAACAAAAAGAAAAAAGGAAAAAAGAAAAACAAACATTTTTAAGTTTAGTTGGTATAAGGGCGCGTCAACCATAAGGCCATAATGCGCTACTCTAGCCTATGATAGGCTAGGGAGGCCAAAGGGAATAAAAAAAGGGGGAATAATAGGAATGTTACCGGGTTCTCAAAACATGGCTCACACACTCGTTTAACAACGACTTTGGCGTTTTTCCCAGTATGTTTTCCCTTTAAAAATACTTTAATATTTAATTATTTTAATTTTAATAATAAGTGACTTTTATCTTGGTTGATGTGTATTCAGTGCATTAGGAAATTAAGAGTATTTACTAAGTGTATGAGTGTTACTAATACGTACAGGGTATCTTAGTATTTTGTATAATTATATTGTTATATGGTTCTGATGATTGTATAAAAAGTTTGCCGTTGAACAAGGGTACAATGCACATATACCGTGCATACGTATTTGTATTACGTTATAAATCATAAATAACATTAAATGATTAAATTAAATTAAAGGATCTATTAGAGAGAGAGAGAGAGAGAAGAGAGAGAGAGAGAGAGAGAGAGAGAGAGAGAGAGATTTTAAATAACGCGCCCAAATGGAATACAGGGTATCAAGAAATAAAGACAACGCAAAAAGACGTACGTTACCAAAACAGGGGGATCTTTAGGCAGTACGAGACAGCCACTCCCACTTGTCCCTTTTTAGGCAGTACGAGAAAAATCTTAGGCAGTACGAGAAAATAAGGTAAAGCAGGGATAAAAACCTTTTTTAGGCAGTACGCGATTAGGCAGTGGGATAATACACCGCTGGTTACAACTGGCGCAACAATACATGTGTTGGATGAGAGATTTGTTTAAATGACCCTTTGCACAACTCACATATTATTATAAACTCAATTTTAGTTTTTCTGTCGAGTATAATATGATGATCAAAACGCATCATTCTGCGCTCAGACGATAATTGAATCGACTTTTATGGACCATTTATTCTAATTCTCCTGCTTTCTAAAATTTTTAATTTCACGTTTAAAATGGTAAGTTTTGCAGAAGTGATACTTTACAAGTAATTGTTTCTTTGCGTAGTCGTGACAGCTTGGACAAGAACGATACAATTTACAATCTCACAAATTTTTATTCGAATAATCGATTCTCGATTAATCTTACACCGATCAATTATCAATCGAATGAAAATTTCGATTACCCAATCGATTTTCCAAAGTAGCATCGCATCTTATCCCTAATAACTTTTCTGATTACCGGGAATTGAAAATCCACGCCATATCCTACGAATAACACTATAAATCCATTAAAATAAAAAATACTATTTACATAAATTGTTCGCGCTTCCCGGAAGCGTGCCCCAGCGAGCAGATTGCGAACTAGATGCTACCGACAGATTGGCCGTGAACAATATTATACCGCCATCATCCGAATCTCGGCCCTATAGACTCGGCTGTTCTCACGAATTGTCGCTTCCGATCCCATTAAAGCCGCCCGGTCAGTTCGGTCTACATAATACAGCCTGCTAAACACGAACTCGAAATCGTTTCCGATCGCAATTAACTTTGTCAGTCTGGTTTATAAACGTTCACTTCACATCATTAAAATGCACATTAATACCAGAGATGTAAAGTAATAAACATGACATTGATAACTTTTTCGTAGAAATACTCGCTATAGGTCGAGCCCTCCCCTGTAAAAATGGTTTTATTTAATAACACAGAAATAAAGCCAATGAATGGTTACATAACACCAAATTTACCGTTATTTGCAAAATAAAACCATATTTTGCTATTTTCTTTCACAAAATCTACATTATATCCACTATTCACAAATTTCGATGTTAATTTCAGATAACTTCAGTTTTTTTTTTTCTTTTTTTAATAAATACAAGCTGTAACGAAAACGAGCCACCATAACGACATACGTGAATGATTGACTTTTTTGTGAAAGAATGCGGGAGCGATCTTTAGGTGGTATTTGTGACATAAAACAAAATTGAAAGTCTATTCATATTATTAAGTAATACTTAAATTACGTTATTTTAAACAGTGTTTTACAAAGCGAGGAATGTGAAAATTAAATTTAAAAAAAGAAATTGAGACAAAAATAAAACCACCTGCACGAACCTCTAGCTACAGGTTTCACACAACTTGTGCATGTAAACTTGTGTGACACAAGTATTTATACCCAGTATGACCAACGAGTGTCAGACACAGCATTCGCCCCTTTTTTAAACTAGACGACGACGTGAGAAACTAGGGCGCTTCAACCGGTTAGGTCATATTGCGCCGCATGTGATAATGAAAGTTGATGAGATGAGTAATTAATGGTGTGTTTGATGCTTAGATTGTTTTCTAAGTGTATAAATAATAACAAAATAAATTGATGATGATGAATGTAATAGCAAAATAAAAGTTATGTATGTGAATGGAAATAAATAAATTAAAGAAATGTTTACAATGTTAATTAAATTTTGTAAAATAGATAACAATGGATGAGAAATTTAAAAAGTTTGTCACCGTTATCTAAATTTTTCTTTTTTAAAAATATTTCATATGTTTTTTCGTCTATTTTGTTAGTTCATAAGTGTCGTTTTCTCACCAACGGCTGATATCGGTCACCCATTCTATACCCATGACTGAGAAACGCACAGGGGGAAACTTTCAGGCAGGATTGCCAGTGGTTTGTGAGATATTTATTAGGTAATATCGCGCGGTTTTTTTAAATTGACGGTTGTCCTTCCTATTCTTTGAGAAAATCATTAAAACATTTCCAGGGCCACCTGAAAGCAAACTATCAACTACACACAAACCATGGTAACATTGCAAAGTTGATGGGTAAGGATAGTTTGGCTTGTGTTCCTGGCTCTAGAGAACCTGGATCTTATTAACTAGCGCATTTGGATGTTCGTGTGTTAAAAATTTCTGGGACTCACCGCCCTAGAAATGTAGCGTTCTCACCATGGTTCTCACCATCCAAAAGTGTGTAACTGGATGTAGTCAAATTCACGCCAAGCAATTTAATATATTCTAATAGTTTTCCTGAGGCATGAACCTACGCCTAATAATGATAATATCTAATATAAAAATGTATTTATATTATAACATCCATTATCAACGAATAATACCTTACTTATCTGCAAATTTGTATATTCAACATTGTACTTTGTTTGGTCCTTGGGTTGATTACCGACGATAAACCGGGGAAACTTCTTTATCGACTCTGGTTGCCATGGTTACCAAGACCTTGGGCTCACTGCCTTTGCTAGGATTTTGAAAGGAATTATCATGGAACCAATGGACAGTGTTGTGCCAGATAACCAAAAATATTATCTAGATAAAGATAAGATACTCTTCCTTAAAAAATTATCTAGATACAGATAATAGGTAATGGACATGAATTGTATCTAGATATAGATACATATACTGGCAATGTATCTAGATAATAGATAATAGATACTTTTACAAAAAAAATCGGCTTAAAGACCCAATTCAATTTTCCGTAATACGTTTCAGGGTTCTAGTCTAGGTCTATTGTCTAATAATAGGCCTATAGTATTTATATTCTTACCTTCAAGTCCAGTAGTATGTTAAACTCGTAAAGTTTGGTTTGGAACATAACAACCCATTTTATTAGAATAGGGTAGCCCTACTTTCCTGGCTGAAAAGGCATGCAATAACAATAAAAGAATGTTTTACCCTACATAGGTACCCACAATAAGAAATTACAATGCTAACAAAAATATTTTACCAGTTGCATTATTTTGAGGCCTATATGGAACAGGGGAGGATAGTTTGACTGAAATGTTTGGGATATTATTTTTTTAAATGGGCCTTTTTAAAGCTAAGTTCGCATGTTTGTTAGCTTGTACAATACGATCTAAGCTTACGTTCGTATTAAGTTATTTTAAAAGTTAAAATTAAAAAAAAACTTTTCCCTGGTCAAGTTAAACGAAGACATTGCAAAGGGGAAGACAAACTTTTTGGATGAGCAAAGCGAAGACTTCAGTAATTTCACTGACCCCCAAAAAATTAGCTCGGGTGTTTTTTTGTTTGTTTTTATGTCTGTTTGTTCACTCTCTACCGGGCAAACGGCATATGCGATTTTGATGAAAATTGGAGGGGACCTTCGAAACCTCTTAACTTAGGCTTGCCACGTTTTTGGGTACAACCGAAGAAATATTTCTCATTAATTGTTCTTTTACCATTTTTTCCCAGATTTTTAATACGATATTTTCGTGATGTTTGGGACGATTCTGACCAAACGGATGGGGCTACAACGTTCATATTTTACATGTACATTAAGATTATACTAATGTACTGCCTTTTGAAAGAAAAAGTTGAAAAATTGGCCAAAATTCATAGAAATAACGGTTTTAATAAAAGCCTTTTATAGGTGTTAACAAGTTATATCAAGTATAACTATAGAAACTTGACAATAATCTGCTACAATGCTTACAGAAGCAAGTCTTTTGGCGTTGAGATATTTTGCATTCTATTGTTATCCCACGCATACTAAAAACTTACAAAAAGCTCATCTATCAATGCGACTAAAAAAAGCGTTCGCGAAGCGGCCTAGTATTCATTAAGTCCCAATTGAAAACAATGGGCATTCTTTGCTTACAAAAACCACATGTGAAAAAGCTAACCGATTGAATTGCGATCTAGGTTCTGGCCAATCTAAATCTTCCCATTGAAAATCATGATAAAAAAAACAAATACTATTTTAGACGACGTGTTAGCATTTATTGATAGTGATTCTGATTTTTTGTATCTGTTATCTAATGTGAAGATTCAGATAATAGATAACCAGAAATATTATCTGAGATAAGATAATAGATACTTTGAAATCATGTTATCTAGATAAGATAATAGATAACACAATGTTATCTAGATGATTATCTAGATAACATTATCTAGATAACGGCACAACACTGCCAATGGATTACCCAGGCGGTGAGCCCTAATAAATGTCTAAACGCGCTACGTATCTAGAAGATAAAGAGGCGTTACCTGGCTGTTGTACACTGCACAGTGAAATTGGCACGAGCGCTAAGCTCTTCATTCTGAATAGGAAAATCTCGTTGAGACCAGCAATCCTGACTAAAGTTTTTTCCTAGTTTTTCCTCAGTCGTTGCTGCCATAACCATTGCAAGGAATTGACTCTCGGACATCCCTTCACAATTGCCCAATCCAGTGGCGGATACAGGGGGGGGGGGGGGGGCAATCGCCCCCCCCCCATGATTATGTCCTAGATCCGCCACTGGCCCAATCTGCAACGACATATATAATTCACCTAAAAAGAGGCATATTGTACCCTATAACAGGTTCAATTTCTAGCAATAAAAAATTAAATATTATATCCAATTCCTTCGCGGGTGTCTACAGTATTTGCTACTGAGGACCGAACGTATAGAACAAAACTGTTTAGCTCCAATGTGTTCAAGTAGTTTGCCTTTCCCAGTTCTGTTAAGTTTTCGAAAGCTACCGTAAGTATACGGTACGGTTATTTTTCAGTAAACATTGGATTCCTAGTTCTTCCTGCTGAAGTCACTGTGTCAGACAAAGCTGGTTTTAATTGCAATTAATTGCAAGAAACCTGATTGACGTAATCGTGTACCTGATATTTCTCCGGAGGTCACATTCTCGTTGCATGCATGTACCATGATCATGTGCATCACCTGGTCGCGAGTCTTTGCAAATTACTAATCTTAAGAGGGTATGCTGAGGCTAGAACGGAGGAGAGTTTAAGCGCTCAGCTTTCTGGATTTTTTGGGTAAACTGTTTATAACACCATTATCAAATTTCACACTAACGTTTATAAAGAATAAATCTATGTTATCCATTATGCGTATTCCTAAATTAATTCATTGATTTTGAATTAAAATTTAGTGAAATCACCAAAATATATTCAATTTTGGTCAACTTTGGGAATTTCTTCCGAGTGTATAGATTTTTTTAACTCATATTTGCAAATTGGATATCTACGTTTAAATCAATGTGAACGCGTAGGTTAATGTGGTTTATCGTTAGATAAACGGTTTGGTGGGAATTTCCAGAATTGTATTCCATGTTTTGGATTTCCCATTTTTTCACGTTTTGGACTTATGTCTTGCAATGGATCTTTAAACTTATTTTGCGCAACCAATTACGGATATCAAAATAAAAGTACTTTATTAACATCCATTCAAAATTTGGTAATGGTATTACCAACCGTTCAGCAGGAATCATCAACACCTGTTTGCGCGCATTTGAGTTGGGCCAAGCTCAGCGTACCCTCTATTGTAGCTATTCACCTGGCACAGTGCTAGAGTACGATTGTACGTGACTATCACTGCATGGTCTTCCCCGCCAATGGAAATACCGATTGAAGGTTTTCCCGGCGTTTTAGTTGATAAAATTGGTTGGGACTTATTGCTTCAAACCGCACCGACATGTGGCATAGGGAGGTTTCAAGTTCAAATCCCGTCAAGACCGGCAATCCTGACTGAAGGTTTATTCCGAGGTTTTCTTCGGTCGTTAATGCGAACGCAAGAGATAGTCCAACCAAATGCAGTCCTCGGACATCCCTTTACAATTGCCCTATCCGCAACATACCTAGTTCACCTGAGAAGAGGGGCATGAATTGCACTCTGGGGCTGGCTTCCTACGAAAAATTATAATTGCTTCAAAGTTCAAACTACCCTTACAATTTGCTCTCTACCATGTTATCACCAGTGTTAATGAGTAACTTCAAGTAAGAAACGCGTTACGTTTGTGTAACTTTAGTGGTAATTTAGTAACTTTTATTTTTAAGTTACTTCAACTGGAAAAGTTCATATTTGTATGTAAATTTTTCTTCACGTTACATTACTTGTATAGTTCCTTTCGTCGTATGTAGGCCTACAGACTATAAGCCACTACTTTAGTTTTAATATCTGGAGTCATTGTGGTTCACGACAAATATGTATTTCTTGCTCTTGAAATACCCTCAAAAATATAAATTTCCTTCTTCGAAACATTTTTTTAGCTCTGGAAATAAAAATGAACGCGCGGGTGAAAAAGTAGCTACACATTTCAGTCTGCTTGTAAGGAAATTTTTTAACAAGTAGCAGACATCTTTAAGATCCTTTTTCAAGTAACTATATTATAATCACTCCCCTTAAGCCCCTAAGGCTAAACGATACTTTCAAACCCATACTAGGCCTTCCATGTCCGTGTTCATTTTTAAACAATTAGGTCCTATACGTGAATTAAAAATAAATTATGTGTTGCTAAAGTTTTAAGTTTATATCCTAGGTGTTTCCAATAACTATGTACGCAGAAATGCAACCATGCACTTTATTTTAATGAATTTTACCTGCCCATAGGGTAGGAAGGCTAATGCAGGGCAAGTGTGGCCCTCTGTAGCCTGACAAAGTGATTACTGAGTTACAAGTTCAAATGCACCTGTTCGTGGCTGCAAGGACAAAAGTATGTTAATGTGCCACTCGAATATATTTTTTCTTAAGGTTTATATGTTGATTCTTAGAAAATCTGCTAATATTGTAAAAATAGAGGACGTACTTCAATTATATTATAAACTTTACTACTTCTCTCGAGGACTTTGCGAAGATTTCTAATAGCTAGTGCTTGAATGTGCAGCATGTGATGGCAGCTGCTTTCTTGTTAACAACGAAGCAATAAGCACTTAGTAACCAAAAGAATTGGCCTATGTAGGTCTAGCTTGGAGGGTATAGTAAGTTTCTATGGTCTAGCTCATGCACGAGCCTCTGATTCGGAAGGTCCTGGTTCGCTTCCTGCCACCGGCAATCCTTCTTGAAAGCTTTTCCCAGGGTTTTATTAAGTCTTTTATGCTAATATAAGGGATTAGGCCTCTTAAATATACCTTAGGTACTCCATTCTCAATTATTCTCGTACCAAAATACCTAGTTAAACACCAGAAGAGAGGGCCGTCTGCAATTGTCTCTGCAATGGTTTCCCACGAGAAATTTAAGTTTTTAAATGCATCTAATAGCTACATAGTAATTGTGTGACGACGTTTTTTTTTACATTTCTGTGTGATTATGTATTATTATACTTTGCGTACCGGGTTCGCTTAGAGTCGCACGTTTATAACAGACGTTAGTTATCAATCAGTAGTAGTAGTAGTAGTTTGCAACCCGAAACTGATATTTTCCCTTATGCAAACGTGATAATTTGGCGATTACTCTTAATTCTGCTACAGCGCAATGACAATGATGAGGGAATTATTAAAATCGAGTTTAAATAACAGTGAGAAGTTCTCGCTCTTACCTTTAATTGCAGATTCTTACTAGTGCGTCCCACGTTGAGTCACTGATTCACTGGAATAATTTTAACAACATTGCCGAGGCAACCTCCTTATACCATAACAAAACGGTATCTCTGTTCTCAACAGTCAACCTGAACAATTACATTATATTAAACTAGAGTGTAAACAATGGCTGTATAATTGTGTGTTAAATAAATAAACTAAATTACTAAGATATTACAAAGGTGAAACAATTTTAGAGTAGGTCAGGTTTAAGATCATGATGTTTTTTGGACTATACACTACTCAAAATAAAACAAAGATTACAATATTTCAAAGGTTAATCAACCTCCTTCATCAGGTTTTTGTTTCAACTGTCATTAAAAACCTGATGAAGGAGGTTGATTAACCTTTGAAATATTGTAATCTTTGTTTTATTTTGAGTAGTGTATAGTCCAAAAAACATCATGATCTTAAATTACTAAGTATACGTGGTACAATCATGATCAGTCATCAATAAGTCAACTCGTACAAGATATTATGATTCACGTGTTAAAACGTTATTGAAATTGTGCAATAGTCATAAGACTATAGGAAAAAGGGTGCAAAGCTTACATATAAAATCACTTTTTCGTTCGTCTGTGCGAGTTTAACGAAGTGTCACGATAACAACTGAACAAAATCTCCCATTGACTTGTGGGTTTTCTGTTCACATTGTCCTCTTTAACAAGGATGATACATAATGATTTTGGTAATGGGGATGAGCGAAGGGTGGCACTATCGTTACCCAAATGTTGCATATAAATACCCGGCACCTCCACCAATTCAATGTTGTCCTCTTGTGTAATAACAATCAGTATGACAGACGTCAATCAGGTGTCGTAAAGTTTATGACGGGCATATAAGATATTACAAACCATAAAGTCTTGAATGTATTTTCTATTATTGCAGCAACATAATTCCTTGTGATGTTGTGAAAATTGGTCTTTGTACTTTTTATATAAAATCATAATTGAACTCTTAAAGAAACACCCCATTGGCACTTGGTAGCCTATATTTACATTCGACTAATAAAAAAACTATTTTTCTAACACAAGAACTTGAAATAAACATTTTTCTCCACTAGCGGCTAATGTTAACAATACATATACGGATCGTTTTCGGAGGGTTACTTTGGCGATCCTCATCACACCTCTAAAATTAATGAATAAAATTATCAAGAACATATTAAACTTTTAAAAAATTAAGCACTATCTTGAAAATATACACAGCGGCGCAAACCCCAACCCCAGAGAACAAGCAAAAGTTTCAAAGCGTCCCACAATAAACCCTGCTTTCAGCACCAAAACCTAGTTAGTCCAAAGCTCATGCAAGAGCTTTAAAAAACTTTGGAAAAACTTTCAGAAAGTATCGCTGTTGGCGAGTATAGGACCACCGGTCTCCATAATCAGAAGCATGAGCAACCTCTGTATGTAAGATAGAGGATGAGGGGGGGAAGGAGGGGTAAGAAGCAAAGGGGATTAAGTGACATTGTGATTTTTTTAATAAGTCGAGTTAAGTACGCTATTTCGTACCAAACATTGATATAAAACTTTGTGGAAAAGCGATATAAGTAAATTCATGTTGAGTGCTGATTCACTTATATCCCTTTACCACGAAGTTTATATCAATGTTAGGTACGAAATGACGTACTTAACTCGACTAATTAAAACATTTCACAATGTCACTTTATCCCCTTGGCTTCTTACCCCCTCAATTGATCTCGAAATCATAATTTCGTATTTTTTTTTCGTTTACCCAGAACATGTAGTTACCAAGGGAAGCTGTCCGCGGTGGCACATACGATTAGTTGGGGGTGTTGAAGCGCCGGTCCGAAGCGATAGCTCGATACCTACAAGGACGTGGTTTCGAATACCGCACAAGGCATATTTTTTTGTAATCATCCTACATCGTCATCTATCACCACTCATCGTCTCGAATAGCCAAAGTGAATTAATAGATACGTTATTAACGTTAAGCAATAAAAATCATCACCATCATTAAGAGTTAATTCACCATCTAGTCGTGGCAAGGTTGGACGACGACGGAACCGCAGTGTCTAATTTATATCCGGCATGGGAGCTGAGATTATGAATGAACGCTTGTGATATTCTCTCACGACTACCGACAACAAAGTGGCGGAGGAGGAATGGTCCACTCCCCCACCACCTTCGACACGTGCGCGGGCTCGCTCGTCGCTACAGCGAGGTAGCCGCCAGTCGTCGACGCTGTCATGTAGCTAGCGGAGTGCCTGCACGCACATCTCCGTTACTACACACCTTATCGCAGAACTTCATTGTTGCAAGTGACATCCGGAAATGTAATAGTGGAATTCAATCGTTTGTTGTTTTTAGTGAAATCCACCGAATTGTTTCATTTTTTTTATTATTAGAGTGCGTGTGAATAATGCCAGTGCGATCTTTGTATTTCACCGGCACAGACGTGTTACAGAACTACATAGATAATTCGTTGAATTCAATCGAAGGGCGAACAATGTCCCACGTGAGCTTGACCAACCCCATCATCCCCATGTCGATGCTCGGTGCCATGCTAATATTCTTCATCCCGGGACTGGTCGGGGGTCAGGGAGTCTTCCCGGGGGCGCCCCCCAAGGATCCGGGAGCAACCCTCAAGGAGTACAGCGGCGTCAGGGTGAAGAACGACTCTCTGAGACAGGTCTACTACCACGACCAGACGATTTCTATCGTGGAACTGGGACCCGGGGAAGGAACTTCTGAACTGCGAGCTCGTAGAAGTCTAGTAAGTTGCACTACTCTCTTTTTGTTATGTTACACAAGAAGTAACTTTATTTTACAAACAAAGTTCTGCATTTTCCATAAAGGTTGCCTTTAGTCACAGAATAGCAATTATTACAATAGGACATTCAGGGTATATGAACCACGTTTACAATAACATACATTTTAACAATAACTAAAATTTATTTTAAATATGAGATTGTATAGTGTGAAGTACGAATTTTAAAATACAAAAAAAAAAGAATTAAATATTTCGTCGCTCTCTCACAGCTGCACGGCTACTCCTAACTTTCAGGAAACATCCAAAATCTATAACTTTAGTCCTGTAGCGTTTTTAAGTTAAATCTAAATAATACTTCTTGAGGAAATCACATTTTAAATTTGGTTTTTTAGCAAGATGAGAATTTTTTGCTATGGAAATTAAAACAATGATTAAACTAAAAAAACGCTAGTTGGAAATTAACACTACCTCCTACATCATTAAGTATTTTTTTGTTGGTACGGATTGGCACTACTAGCAAAAAAGAGTTCTATGTTAGCACTAGCAATCTTAACTAAATTAAATATTTAATCGTGATAAAATAACTCAATTCAGCGTCCAAGTGCATCTGCCTATGAAAAAACGTTTATAAAAAGGTATAATTTTATCAATATTTAATAAACGGAATATATACTTCAGGCGATTACCGATATATTGAACACCAAATTCTTCACAAACGTTCCAAATAACTATTGTAATAGTAATAATAATTTAACGATTACTATTTTAAAATTTAAAACTACAAAAAATTCATAATGAATTATAATAATTTTTCGTAGAACATACAAATACATAATATGCATCAACCACGTTCCCATAATGTAAATATTATCCCCGTGCACAGCATTCATTTTAACAGTGGTTTAATCGATTGTTAGCAGTAGTTTACTCGTTGCTAACAACAGTCGCTAAGCAATTATTCATAATCTATCTTTGATATCGTTTTACTATTAAAAGTTTAAGTAGCGGAAATATTTTTCTAGAATTAGATATTAACTTTTTTCTCAGCAACAAAAAAGTAGTTACTTAAAGTTGTAAAAAAAAACGACAGAGCTTAATCAGTTTTTCAATAACACACGTTAACTGAATATACCTAGGCCTACAACCAACTCTAATTTGGTAATATTGATGCGAGTATTTTGACCTTCATGCGATTCTTGTGACTAATAGTCGTTTTTTTCTCGGCTGGCGCGGGGGGACGAGTGAATTTATAACACAGCTTTCTGTTTGTTTTTTTCTTGTAAACAGTTAAAAACTTTGATAATTTGTATCATATTTCACTAGAACGAGAATCAATCTATGACATTCGGTAAGCATATTCTTCAATCAATTACTTGATTTAAAATTTAAAAAATAGCAAATTCTACGTAACTCACTCATTTTTTTAAATTCGGGAATTTATACCAAGCGTACAATTTTTTTAACGCAAACTTTCATAAAAGATATCAACGTTTAAATATATGCGAATGCATATTGGTTTGATATCAAGATAAACGGTTTGATAAGAATTACCTGAATTAAAATCGATATTGTGGATTTTCCATTTTTCACATTTTGGACTTCGCAATGGTTTGGCTAATTCTTGGCAACAAAGTATGGACATTCATGCAAAATATGGTAATGATATTTCCAACCGTTCAGCTGCCATCGTCAACACCTGAGCGCGAGCATTTGAGTTGGGCCAAACTCAGCGTCTGACAATCTTCCGCCAAAGTCTCCTAGGTTTATAGAACCTAGGGTACCTAACTAATAACTTCTTCTCGGGGAAAGCATCTAATTATGAATTAACACTAGGTTGCACGTCGGTCATGGGGACGCATGGCGAGGTTTACACAAACAGTTGTAATCAGTGCATCGTCGCCTTGTTTTGAGTGTGACAGCCATGCACTCTCTGACACTAAGCTGTGTCAATTCAAAACACCAACAGAAGTGTAAAGACAAGAGCATGCGTGCCAACTGTGACAATTACACGTACCCAAAGAGAGAAAAAAAACTATTAGCCCCTATTCAAAAGTCACGAAATGAGTTTTCCCTGACACGGTGTAAAACTATATCACCAGGAATTAGATATAAATTAGTTTTAATATGATTTTTTTTCTCCTCAATTGTTGGTATATTGTTGATTTAAAATTAACCGCAATTCTGCTGCCATGCGTTTGGTGCATTAGCGTAATGATTCACCTTTTCGCACTACTAGTTTATTGATTTAATATTCACTAAAAATAAATTTTGTACAATCCGGTAGCAGTGTTTTAATGCCAGAAATATCGATGGTTTTAGAACGCGATCGTGTGTTGTTATTTCCTAAATGGTGGCCACAGTGCCAGCGTTGAGTGTTGAGAAATTTTGCCCAGTCCGTAAAAAACGGTGCGTTTTTCAACCAAAAACTCACATGAAAACAAAACAGAAACGGGTTTTTTTTACTCTAGGATGTATATAGTATTATAATGAGTAAAAATAATTAGAATTTGATTTGAAGGAGGTTCAACTATGGAACACGATGGACTTTATCAAGTTTTTTTGCTTTCTCTAACCCGAAGCCAAAACCCCCATTTAAAAAAAGTGTTGTCAACCCTGCACAGTGCGCGGGCGGCAGTGGTGTGCAGTGGCGTAGGAACTATTTTTTTAGTGGGGGCTGGGGGGGTCACACTAAAATTTACTACTTACCGGGGTCTGGGGCGAAGCCCCAGCCGCCGGAGGCTCTTTCGCCGTGGGCGAGATTTTTTTTAAAAGGTGCCCTTAATAGGGGACCTAAAACACGTTTTAGGTGAATTTTAATTTTAGACTAATATTCATTATATTTTGTATGCAGTGTTTTCACTCCCAAGCAGACTGTCGACCGATTTCAGATAGGTAATCAATCTTCAATGCAATATTGGCTTCAAAATGTAACCCTTATTCACATTTTGAAGCCAATATTGCATTGAAGATGGATTACCTGACTGAAATCGGTCGACAGTCTGCTTGGGAATGAAAACACTGCATACAAAATATAATGAATATTAGTCTAAAATCAGATGGCTAATCTAGTCTCGCAAAATCCCGTCTCTTACGTACTAAATCTTTCTAAAAAATGTTAACAAAAACCTTCCTTTTTGTTTGCAAGCCCCACTGTAGTAAAAATCCTAAAAAAAAACACCCAACAAGCTATTAGTTAGCAAATGACACCCATACCTGGCTTGACCCCCCCACCCCCCTTGGGGGGTCAAGCTAAGAAGTGGGGTGGGAGTTTCCCCCCCCCTTCCCCCTCCGTTCCTACGCCCCTGGTGCTGTGATCCCTCATGCCGTGAAACCAACTCTAGCTTCGGGATGTCTATTTCCTCGGTTCGTGCCTTGCATGAGGTGATTCCAGCCTAGTCTAGGCCAAACAAACATGGGGGCGTGGATTCCATGCATTATAGATGTGAGTGCCAAGTCGTGAGCGCGCGCTCACGATTGTTATGTTTGCGGATATAGGATCTGTATTAAATCCTCTTAGCAGCATTGTGTTAGACTGGACGAAGCTAAATCACAATCAAAGTAGCACGGGAACGCCCTGAGAGTTTGTATTCGTACTCTTCGAACTACTAGTCCGGGGTCTATACAAGTTAACCTATAGGACAAATTGCAACAGAAGCGAATTTGGTATCATTGGATTCAGGAAATAAACTAAGTAACCCATAAAGAAACCCCTAAAATCCCCATAGGGTGGGTGGGTCTAATCATCTCTCAAATGAAAATGTAATAAAATTGAATTCAAAAAAATGTATTTTCGAAACCTAGTATCCACGAATAAAAAATATTTCAATCATTCAAAATTAATTTTGTGGCCAGCAGAGGTCAATGAAGGTCAAATTTTGTATTTTTTCAATATAATTTGGTTAACTTTTTCTATTGGCACAATAATGTTTTATGATTGTCTCATTGTTGTAAATAATTAGTAAATAGGCCACACTTGATACGATATAAGTCAATCATGGCAGAAAAAGTTTATTATTACAATCTGTAGGGCCATTGAACTTACGAGTATGCAAGTCAAAAACTCTGTTTACTTACGTTTAGGCGCACTCAAATCATGTTACGTAATAATGTAGTTCGCCGATAGAGGTTTCTCACGTACTACGCATCGAGACTATATTTTGAGACGTACCTCCCACTCAGTTATTTAACTGATTTTCAGTGGGGGACAGTATGTATCATTACTGAAGATTTTATTCATTAAATAAAATCAACCTTAAACGGTAACTGGAACTCTGCGAGTTTAGACTCGAGTTTCGGGTTTTCATAAATGTTTGCACTTTTGCACTGTCTTGTCTTGAAACCTCGCCTTGTACTTGCTACCGAGGGTGGATATTAATAGAATGCATTCTTGTCAAATATTATAACGTTATTCTAGTAACCGTTCAGTTGCAAATACCAGTAAGATGATCGCTGCTTCACTTCGGCGAGAATGCGTAATTGGATGAGCGTAGCTAGCGAAGCGAGTGAAGCGAAGACTTCAATTTCACTGACCCCCCAAAAAATTTAGCTCGGGTGTTTTTTTTTTTGTTTTTTTTGTATTTTTGTCTGTTTGTTCGCTCTCTACCGGACAAACGGCATATATGCGATCTTGATGAAAATTTGACAGGACCTTCGAAATCTCTGAACTTAGACTTGCCACGTTTTTGGGTACAATCGAAGAAATATTTCTCATGAATATTGTACTTTTACGATTTTTTCGATTTTTTGTGCGATATTTTCGTGCCATTTGGGCCAATTCTGACCAAACGGGTGGGGCTACAACGCTCATATTATACATGGACATTAAGGTTATGGTGATGTTGTACATTTTGAAAGAAAAAGTTGAAAAAGTTAGCCAGAATATATAGAAATAAAGCTTTTAATATAAGTTTTTTGATAATTTGTACGATATTTTCGTGCCATTTGGGCCAATTTTGACCAAACGGGTGGGGCTACAACGTTCATATTTTACATGGACATTAAGGTTATGTTGATGTAGTACCTTTTGAAAGAAAAAGTTGAAAAAGTTAGCCAGAATCCATAGAAATAAAGCTTTTAATATAAGTTTTTTTACGGTAAATAATACTAATTGACAAGAAACAATAGAAACTTGACAACAATCACCTACAATCCGTAGACAACAAACCAAGGCACTTGCAAAAGTAAAGATATCCCACGCAAACTAAAACTTTAAAAAGCTCATCCATCAACAAGGCGGGACTTTAGCGTTTTCCAAGTAAATATAAGTACGAAGCGTAAAGTATGACTGTTAATGTTGCCAGTAACCAACACCCACACATAACAAAATACTTGTAAAAATACAGCCAAACCTTATACACAATCAAAAGCAATGAGATCTAAATGAAATGACAAGCTGTGTACCCTCCTACATTTTCGCAATCTTAATACATAAATTCACTTTGCCCTATGTTACTGCATTAGTCTGCATCCTTGCAAAGCGTGGCAAAATTTTATTTGCAACTATTGTTTTAAATGTAAAAGTTCGTGCAAGCTTTTGCAAGGATGCAGTCACAGGGCAAAGTGAATTTATGTATTAAGATTGCGAAAATGTAGGGGCGTAGGTCTACATAAGCTTGGCATTTCTTTAGATCTCATTGCTTTTGATTGTGTAAGGTTTGGCTGTAGTTTTACAATTAAGTATTTTGTTATGTGTGGGATCTCATTACTTTTTCAAGTTCCATTGCAAAATTATTCGTTAAAATATAAAAACTTATCAAAGTCGTTTTAATTGCTATGGTATTACCAATTTGCAATAGAATTTAAAAATATCTAGTGGCCCAAAGACTTGATTTTTGTACACAATGTAGGTGATCATTGTCAAGTAACTATAGTTACTTGTTGATTATATGCTTGTAAAATGCTTATATTAAAACCTTTATTTGGAAGCCTTCCAGAAAACTTTTTGATCTTTTTCTTTCAAAAGGCGCTACATCACTATAGCCTTAATGTTCATGTAGAATATGAACGTTGTATTCCAACCCGTTTGGCCAGAATCGCTGGCCAATTGAAACTGACGAATTAGTAACTAGTGATTTTGAGCATGTTTCAAGTAGTTTTTTTTTTTTACCGAGAAGGAATGTTTGTACACCAACTAAATTTCGCATGTGTTGTTACCTAACTGACCCTGATGTTGATCGTTTTCAAGTTCACATCACGTTTCATGACGGCTGGGTGACACCTCGAAATAACCCCAACTCTGCTTGTATAAGGTGCCTGAGTGCGTAGCGCGCCACGGCTTGGCTGCGGCGCCCTGACGGGCACTTAGATAATATAACACATACAGAAATACAACAAACAAAAGCGTGAAGTACGCCTACGTTAACTGAAGTAACACGTAATACATTCTTTTATAACTCCAAAGTATAACATATATCAAAGAGTCAAACATGTGAAGTGTACAATATTTCATAGATGTTTATAATAGCAACTGTACAACGAGTATCATTTTTATTAAAACACTCTTTTTATAGTGCGGTGTGAGTATATAATTAGAAGACAAACGACAGTTATAGAAATTAAATTTAAAAAGTGAATGTCATTTGACATTGCCATATTTTTAATATAAAAAATTACACATCAATTAATTTGATTATGTTAATCTGGACAGCACTAGGAAGGAGGGTCAACAGAAGACGAATTCCTGCTTGTGTGCTGCCGAAATATTGGCAATGTCGTATACCGGTACTTATAAAAGAGTATCATGTTGCTGCTGATAGATTATCTTAGTACTTTTATTTTTAAATACTATTATAGGAAATATGAATGTTGCAACTTTCCGAAAATTACAAAATTATGGTTATGCCAAAGATTTGTTGCGTTATACGATCATTCAAGCATGAGGTATATTTATCACAAACGATAACTGAAAAGAGAACAAAATTCAAATTTGATACACAGCTAGTATCAGAATATCAGTGTTAATTGTCGAGCATATACGCTAGACTCGGGAAAATCCCGTGTGAGTATATAACTATATAGATTCCTATGATTGTCCTTCATCCTGATAAATCTCCTACTCATCATTTTTAATAGAAGCATTATGTAAAGAAAGATGAACTGCAACAAACACGCATCACACAGACCACATAATGAGGTTATGAGGTACATCACTGATGACATTGAGTATACAACTATGTTCTATAATTAATGATGTATAATGTAGGCTTACAACAAACATAAAATATGAAGATATCCTGCACAGTTTGCCGAGTCCCTGGCATACAAAAACATCAACGTTATACTTTATTTGTAGTAATATAACTCTATTTATGAGGCATAACTGTTTTGTATGCACTAGGTCGACACGTTTTATGTTACCCCACATACTGCATGTGCATGATATATGATTACCCTACCCGACTTTAAAGTTGGAAATAGTGAGATATCGATTGATTGGTTTACTAAGAAGTAAAAATATTGACCGATGATAAATAGCCGCAGTCATTATCACAATAACACAACGCGTTTACCGAGAGCGTGCAGAAATACATGTACACATGTAAATATCGATTGATTCAAGGCGCATCTGATGTTTGAAATATGCACACATACAAACAAGATGTTTCCCGCAACATTGCAATATGTATTCGGAAGACCGTCAGGTCAATCCCAGTCACTAGCAAAGAGACCTAAGGAAAGTGGCTCCCGGTAATGTCGGCTTTCACGACCCGTACATTAGTTACTTTAGTTTTTTTGTTTATTTAACATAAATTTTTATATAGTTAACGAACTGATGTACAACGTAGGATAATGAATACAAAACTTAGTACATAAATACGTCTGATGACATAATCAAATAGAATAGTATTAAAATGAGAAATGAAATGAATGAAAGTGAGTCAAATAGAAATTAAGAAAAAGAAAAAAGAAACAAAGTATAGAAAATAGAAAAATTAAAAATTAAATAAGAAACTGATATACTGAAACGAATGAGTGACAGGCCTACTTATAGGCTCTTGCGTCGTGTCGATGATGAGGCACTGCTCGACGTTTCGCCACTCATGATGGTGGCTTCTTCAAGCCATCGACACGAAACAGCTCAGGATTCACTCAGCACTTCACAAGGTTTTTCTTTGAAATAACGTTCGTGTGATCCTGATGGGTTTTCTGTCAAGGGAGTAGGAGGCCTAAGTAATGTGTTTACATTTACATTTATTTATATGCTTACAGTTATACAAATTTTTGTATGGTGGCAAGGTACAATATTAACATTTAAATACTAAAATATAAGATTCATAATATTTACAAATTTACAAATTTTCCAAAGAACTTTTAAAATGAATAATCCCATCTTTCTTTACAGTGCTCTCAGGTTCGTTCACTCATGGCTAAGGATAGCGCGGAGACGTGTTTTAGGCGCTCAGCTTTCTGTTTGTTTTTTTCTCGATAGAACTGTTTATAACACTGTTTTCAAATTTCACACTAACGTTAATACAGAATAAATCCATGATATCCAGCACGCGTATTCCTAAAATGATTAATTGATTTTGGATAAAAAAATATAGTAAAATCACTGTTAGTTACTCCATTCTGGTCAACTCCGGGAATTTATTCCTAGTGAATAGATTTTTGCGCAAATTTGCATACTGGATAACAACGTGTAAATCAATGTGAACGCGCAGGTTAATTTGATTTTATCGTAAGATAGACTGTTTGGAGAGAGTTTCCAGAATTTAAGATCCATGTCTTGGATTTCCCATTTTTTCACGTTTTGGACTCATGTCTTGCAATGGATCTTTAAGGCTTATTTTTTGCAACCAAGTGCGGATATCAATATAAAAGTACTTTATTAATATTATTTCAAAATTTGGCAATGATTATTAATATTAATTCAAAATTTGGTAATGATATTTCCAACCGTTCAGCAGAAATCATCAACACCTGAGCGTGCGTATTTGATTAAGTAGGGCCAAGCTCAGCGTCCCCTCGTTTCTGATAAGCGTAGGCTGGATTTAACGACCCATTCCAATCACATAAAAAATGCACCGTCATTTTAGATTTCTACATTGTAAAAGTAAACAAAATTTTTAAACTGATTGCGGGTACCTTTTTACACTCCCTGGGATTTTGCACTCATGGCCTACATCATGCATGCTATTCCCCTTCCAATACGATGGTTACTTACAGCAATAGTTTAGTTAGCGCTTGGATGATAATGACCTATAACCTATTATGGCCTTACAAACTTATAGATATGCACGATGAACAGGAAAATATGCCAAAACATTATGTTTTAAAATGTAGGAGTTTATTTTATTTACTTGATGACCTTGAATCACCGTCACGTACTATTGGCTTTGGGTTTCTAGTGTCACTAGAAACCCAAAGCTATTAGTTACGACAAATGATTTAAAGAACTTTCAATTTCTTATTCAAACTCACACCATGACGGACATAACCAAGAGCACAACCAAAATGAAGAAAATTTTAATCAGTTTAATTTAAAACTAGATCAATGCAGTTTTAGGTGTATTTAGGATAATGTAAGACAAAGGTTATAGTCTTGAAGTTCACAATATATCCACAAATTAACTAACGCTTACAACCAGAATTAATCAAATCATAGTTGGCGTGAGAGCATCGTTTCGTCAATGTCTCATACTAGGTTATTACACTGAAAATTTAGCTAATCAAGACGACGATACTGTAGGCTATAATATGATTGATTGGACAGAAAGAAGCCCCGTATTCAATATCTGCCACCGACAATTCTGACTGAAATATATTTACAATATATTCTTCAGTTGTTAATGCACACAGCACTTGGACACTCCCAGCAGAAGTGGGGCATGCAACTATTCCGGGGTAGGTTTCCCAAGAGTTCGTTTTTTTGGTTTTGCATTTTCATTTTTCACGTTTTTAATCAATGTTAAAATTTTGTTCTTCAACTGAATTTTCATTTTCCTTATTTCTATATTTTGATTAATTTTAATTCATTTGTTTTATATTTTTAATAAGATATTTGAAAATATTATCATACATTATCTTATTATACATTTTTTAAACATAATTAATTCAAATTTGCTTGAATAAATGTTCATAGTTCATTTATTGTCACCCTTTGTAAATCAATTATTATAAACAGATGAGAAACCTTAAAAAATTAATAATAAATGATCACTTAGAAGCCTGCACGTAGCAAAGCCTATTACATACTCAGGCAAAGCACGTTTTTATTTATTTTTTTTATTTATTTATTTATTTATTTATTTATTTATTTGTTTAACGTCTATCCTATCAGTTATAAAACTGTTTTACAAAGGGGACAACTAAATAAATCTAATTACATAGATGCAGAAACAACAATAAATTACTTTTTTCGTAAATTTTTTGAAATAGTAGCATTACAACAACAATGCATTTACACAAGAATTTTGGTAAAAAATTGAATGATATTATATGCATTTAATGAATAAATCAAATATAAACAAGAGGTCGCTGGCGCGACCTCTTGCAGGGGGCCTTCCCAGCCGGTCTTTTCCGCCCCCTGTACCTATCTATCTGGTAAATAACGCTTGTTGTTTCCAATGAATCGGAGTAATTTAACTATTTTTTTCTAAAATGAACTTGAACAAAATACGAATGAAACAAAAAACTGTACACCCTCAAAATATCAGTGCGGTAAAATAAAAACAACTTTGTCAGGAACACTTTATGAAAACAAAAGTATGCTGCTAGCTGATACGATTACCCAAATAAAACATATTGAATTCATTTCATAACACGATTAAAATACATCCTTGGGTTCAGATTTTTCTCTGTAAAGGGCCTCCTGCCGTTTACTGTAGGGCGCGATCAATTATAAAGGCATACATATTATAATGAACTTGGAACTTTAACCGACAGTAACATTTGCTTTTCAGAAAGGCTACTTTTGAAAAATGTGAAAATGATTTATTAAAATTAATTAAACATTTCTAGAAAAATGTCATATACTCATTCATAAGACATTGTGAAAGCACAAACAATTGTTTTATTTGTATTGTGACTGCTTAATCACCAATTTAAATATTATGTTAGTACAAGTTATAAAACATAATTTTTATTAAATCTTCGGGTAAATATCTTATTCGAGAGAGTTTATACAATGAATAAAATTTAAATCGTTTCAATACAACGATGAAGCCAATGAACCCAAACCACTGATAAAACCATTGATAGGCAAACCGGTAGCCCTCATTTGGAAAACGACATTGTCTTGGGTTTAACCTAAGTAGCTATATGCGCACAAAACAGGGGAAAATAACAAGTATGCATCCACAATATTGCCAAGTCAAACCCGGTTTTATTTAAAGTGACTCATAGCTATAGGTATTTGCGGATAGGAAAAATGTGAAGGGATGTCTGAGAGCTATTTAAGGAGGACCAAACCCTTCATTCGCATTAACAACTGAGGAAAACCTCGGAAAAAACCTACAGTCAGGATTGCCGGTCTCGACGGGATCCGAACCGCTTAGCGCTCGAGCCAACACTGTCGGTGAAATTTAGGGCATATAGCTCATCATGTATACAATTCCAAGGGTGAACTTCGCACAACGCACTAAGAGACACCAGGCAAGGTAATAAGCCCCGGAGCTATATGCCCCAAACTGACATGAGCCTGCAGCCTTGAAACCAACTATATGAAATCAACTTCAAATTATATTTAATTATAACTTAGCGGATACTGGTATAGCTTTAAGAAACACCCCCCATTAATAACAGAAACCATAACACGGATCAAAAGCAAACAATATAGGTTTGCTTACCACAAACGAACAAATTACTAGAAAACTTACATTGAGTGGCCGCTGGCAGTTCACTTTCACGAAACGACACAATCCCGAAATATTTGCAAATGGTTTCACGTATTACACCAATCCCAAATTCAAGTAATTGAATTCAAACCAGAAGTCAGCTAGGGAAATCACGCGAAAAAATCCAACACACAGTCATGCACTCACTTTAAAAATTTGGAACCGCCCGCACTCGGGGCGAAGAAAAAATGAATGCCCCTCAATTGTTTTATAAACACTTCGGAATTGTTTTGTTAGAGATAAGTGGCTACTAAAACGATCCAGGATGTAAATTTCCATGTGCAGACGCCCACACACACACACGGCCGACACTCTCTCTCCCCCCCCCCCCACCCCATCCTCAACATCATCGTTTCCTTGACAATAATATTCACATGGAGTCTCTTCGTATTTTACTTTCCGCTGTAAATAGAATTGTGGAAAAGCAGGTTACAATATAATATTGTTTTTACGAAGAAAAATATATTCCAAAAGAATATGCTCTTCTCTTATTAGGCAGGTAACTTTAATCGACGCGCTGTTTGGTCACCCCTAAATTCGTATTCTTCCAAAAACATATCAGTTTAATAAATCCGACATTTGTATAGTTAAAGGTTATATGTTTTGACTCCTAATTTTATAACGACACTTGGAAGAAGATGTGAGTTGAAAAACCAAGACGATGAACTCATAAAAAATAAATTTACTGTTATCACAAGTAAAAATTACGCCTTTTAACGTTTCAAAAAACCCAAAAACATTGCAAATAACAGGTATTATAACACACTATCACTCTACCTTCTTGCTAAATTCAATAATATAGGAGATTATTTTATATCCAAAATATATACCCTGCTTAATAGTAGCACCACAAAAATTTATACTAGGAATTTAATAATATGACTTTTCTTTTCAACCAATAACATTGCAAATTTAAACACAGATTTATTACAAAGTGAAAACCTCCATGCTAATCTCGTTGTTAAAAGTTTCAAAACCCTTTTACTTCAAATAAATTCATTTTTCTTTCCACGCTGAAAAATCTCAAATCACTCCACTCACAGCGTCTATTAACGTCGAAATATATTTAAAAATTCACGTATGTTTGTATTTTTTTAAGTGAATATTTTAATCTCATACATGAATAAACATCAATACATAAATCAAAGGTGTTTATCTTTATTTAGTTATATTTAACGTGGTTTAACCTACTTGAGATTCACCTTCTAGAATTAAGGGTCGCATGGCAAACAAAAGGATCGGGTGCAATAAACCCCGGGTTTAAAGGGTTACCTGAAACTTTCACGTAGTTTAAGGCAAAGCAATGTTTTCTATTGTGAACTACTCATGCATCGACGAAATATAGTAGTAATTTCTCTTAATCCTAACATAATTATAATAGCACAGATTATATTATGATTGTTACACATTCAAACTTACGTCGCGCATGAAGGTAATCACTGCCATTACGTAGTATTTGTGGCACGTAGCCTACTCACAGCGTCTTCTAACGTCGAAAAGTAAACAATTGAAAGAAGGAACTGATACAATATCCGATTAACACTTGTATTTTGATTACACGTGCTTAATCACCAACCAGCAGAAACACACCTCGAGACAAAACCCAGATGGTAGTCCAAGAGGCCTGGAGTCACACTCACAGGCATGCCACCCCCCCCCCCCCCACCCCCAACCGCTTCAATCAACAAGAGAGCGGGCCAGAGCCTTTACTCAAGTTTTAATCACTTATCTGCGACCAACATTACACGGATCGAAAGCAAAACATGAGTAAATTAAACTTGCATTTAAGAACACTTACGTCCCTCACAAAAGTATGAAATTTTAAGGAGTGATGCAGGGTTCTTTTGGGATCATGCCTGTAAAGAATAGTTTACATCAATTAATATTTTCTACCTCAAAATAAATTCGTAGGTCTTGACGCGCGCTAAATGTACACGGATTTAAAAAAATAGGTAAATTTAAATTGCATTTAAGAACACTTACGCCCCCCCACAAAAGTATAAAAATTTAAGGAGTGATGCAGAGTTCGTTTGGGATCATGCCTGTGAAGTTTCGTTTACATCGGTTAATATCTTCTACCTCAAATAAATACGTAGGTCTTGACGCGCGCTAAATGTACACGGATCTGACTAATTTCTGTCACACACGTGCTCGCAACTGATGACGTCATGAAAATTTATTTGGTAGTATTCTATTCACAAACAATCGAGGCAGGTCGAGTTTGAGTTTCGTTGCGATAACTCAAAATTGATAGCAGACTTTTGATGAAAAACTATCAAGATGTGTAAAATGTCAAAATATTACGTCTGACTAAACTTGCATTTTGGAACACTTACGCCCCTCAAAACAGTATGAAATTTTAATGGGTGATGCAGTGTACTTTTGAAATAATGCCTGTAAAGTTTCGTTTACATTGGTTAATATCTTCTACCTTAAATAAATGTGGAGGTCCTGACGCGCGCCAAATGTCCACGGATACATACATACATCTATAAACTTGTAGCAAACCTATAAGGCCGCTCCTCAGAGTCGCGCCCTAAAAAAGGGTTCCAATCTTCACTGAAAGGATGGTGCTACTGTTGGTGTAGGTTTGACCAGCTTGTTATTCAGGTTTATTCACTATATCCAATGAACAGTTTGTAGAGGAGAACGGACTTGTTACACAACTAAACAATACAGATGACAAAACATAAAGAAAGTGCATCAAGTGATTTGCGTCATATAGCAGTACCGGTATAGCCTACTTGTGACGTGGGTGGTTGGAGAATTACTCCAACCGATCAAGATGTATTTATTTTATTTATCATTGTTTCAATTATTTACATTTAATCACTAGGAAAATCACAACGATCATAGCCCTTAAACGGAACATGGTATTTGTTATCCTTAAAAAATAATTAAATACATACTAGGTAGTCTACTTAAAAATTAATAATATGAAGTAGACCTATAAAAACCATCAAATATAATTACTTAAAATAAAAAACCAACAGTAAAACGAAAAAGAGACATAATAACGTAAATCTTGCAACAAATTAACTTTATACCTTAAATCTTACAACATTATAGTTACATCAAAATCAATTACAACAGGCAGGTATAAATAAAAACAATATATTCAGAAAAGACAAAAAGTGATATATAAACTCGAAATGTATGAAAAATCGCCATGTCAGATGCTAGTGGCAAACGGCCGTTCAACATCTCTGCTTGCATTCTCCATTCTCCGACTTCAGTGGTTGTATTTTTTTAAATTTTGTTAACCTGTTAAGCTACAACCTTGTGAGTTGAAGATAGAAGAAACACGCATTTGATGGCCAATGCGAATAAATTGGTTATCTGAACGTGGATCTCCTCAAGTCTCAAGATTGATTTCCCTTTATGCTAATCAAGACAGCATTAAATTAAAATATTCATGACAAAATACTCTAACGTAAGCTGTAGTACTATATCATGCTAATTATTGAACTCTATACTTATACTTCAGTTTATAAATTGCATGCACGTTCCCTACTCTTGACAATAGTATTGTTGTTGATTATTGTTCGTTAGTGCAGCTACGTTACGTAATGCAAATCACAAATCAGCATGCGATGAAGAAACAATGTCGTTTAGTCAGATGATTGTGTGACGTCATGGTCTCTGTGTAATATTGTTCTGTCGTCGGGTCACCGGATCGTCCCACCATGGCTGTCCTACTTCTCCGTGAAGCACAGCACAAGACAACACACGGCGTCTACAGCTCCGGGGAAACGTGACGGCATCTTCTTCGTCGGCTACATGGCTGGCATACATAATCGATAGACTGACGTCTAGTTCCGGGTGAAACTTCAAACTACTGTTGTGTTTGTCTTAAATTAAAGATGTTCCTTCCGTTGAGTGGAGTGCATCCTCTGCTTGGAGGTTGGAGGAATCTGCGTCGCCCGCCCCGCGAGGTGACCGGTAAAAGAAGGAGGGGCAACAAGTTTGCGAGTTTCGATGTCAGATGTCAAGCGCTAAAGTTCAAACACGTTCTGGTTCAGGTCTCCACTTTCATACACATTATGACCTGTGAGTTGTGGGCGAAACCTGAATGTTACGCCAACTAGGCGAGGCTTGCTTATTTAACACGGAACCAACATCACCACAACTTCCCCCCTTCAAAAACCTTAACACGCGATGCCTTGTAGAATAAAAGCTAAGAATAAGATTGCAGTCATCTAACTTTGATTTTTAAATATCGGTTAGAGGGCGATATGAGCACTCGAATAAAACGGGAAAATTTATATATCTTATGTCTTAATTTTTTGGTCGGGACGTAACGTCCCTGTCAGCCATTATATGCAAATTTTGGGATACAAGTGTGAACACTTAGTTAGCTAGGTGCTGCACTTAATTTTGAGCGACGATTTTTTAAATATCGTTACTACACATCATTGCATTCCACCTCCTTATAAGGAGAAACGATTTTCTAAAATATCGTTCGATGTACGATTTTTTGCAAGACGGTACAAAGTAAGAGTTTTGTTCCTGCGAATAAAAAAATCATACATCGAAAGATATTTTAAAAAATCATAAGGAGGTGAAAGGGAATGATGTGTAGAAACGACATTTGAAAAATCTTCGCTCAAAATTAAGTGTAGCACCTAGCTCAGTGTTGAGATTTTTGTCCCAAATTTGCATATCATGGCTACGTGGGGTGTTACGTCCCCCCCAAGAAAAAAAAAAAATGTTTTCCTGTTATATTTACGACAATCTTTTCATTTAGCTAAAGATTAAAGTCATCTTCCGTTGGCTTTTATAGTAAAGATTAGAGGGGCTGACTGTGAGCGAGATTATTACATGTTTTAATTAAGTAGTGATGTGCAGCATTTTACATTCACTTTATTGAATAATGTCACCGTTCAAATCAGTGCATGCGATCAAATATAATATTTATAGATCGTATAACGCAATACAAACAAGAAGGGTTTCACGCCCTCAAAGGTATATTAAAAGTAAGCAGATGCGCGCGGTTTCTGAGGGCCAATGAGCGATCAGTATTTTAAATCCGGGACCGCTGATTGGCTGAAAATTTGCTTCTACAGGGGTTTGCGGACTTTGCGTGGAGCGGTCCGTGGAAATGCCCTTAGTGCGCGCGTCAAATGATGTTCTCATTCCGAGCCCCCTCCTATACATTACGGGTTGAGTTTCTCATCATCACAGCAAAAAAAACATCGCGAATCAAAAAGCTTAATTAATTACTGCTGCAAGAAGAAGAACAGTCATTAATGATGACGGTGATGGATGATGATGAAATAATCTGCAAGATTAAAAATTTTAAAATATCCTTTGTTGTTTTTGTATTACGATTCTCCAAAGTCACTGGTGTCAAGATCACCAGATAAAATGAGAGGGGGGGGGGGAGCTTTTGGATTATAGCAAGGCGTCGTACTGTTTTTCATTAAATGTGTGTACCGATATCTTTAAATAAAGGGAAACGGTAAAAGCAAAGTTTTCAAAAAAGTTTTCCAAATCAAAACAATGATTTATAGAGAAATATTTTAAAAAAAGGAAATTTTTGGATTATACATTTTTTAGGGATCGCCTTAGTTGTCCCCAAGCAATAACAGATGCTGACGTCCCGGCGGGTGGATTACAGCCAAACAGGGGGCCCCGATTTAAAATACTGTCGCTCATTGGCCCGCCGAAAAAACCGTGCGCTCTGTTACTTGCTTTGGAGCAACTATAACAGTAATTGTATTAATAAAATTGTTAAAGCAATAAATTTGCATTGGGTTAAAACATTTAAATTGCCACTATACCCTTGGGTGACCCAACGACTACCAATTTCAGCATTTAAAAATCAAAATGAATAAATTTTTTCACTATTAAAAAACTTAATGCATTTTTCTTATTTTTAAAACTTATTTATTGGGCGTTAATTTCATAATTCATAAATATACAAATAGCATGCCCTTAAACCAGAATTGTGTGTGATATCCCAAACGTTTGCCCCCCCCCTTTTTTCATACTATACTCAGGCAAGTCAAGGGGCGAAGAAACTCAGCCTGGTCTTTTTAGGACAGGAAAATTTCTTTTGTAGTAATTAGTAAAGTGTAAAAGGTCTGCAAAATTTCATCTCATATTTGTTGTTCGCATCATTACTTTTTCCCCGTCCGGTGCTACTTGTAAGGGCCCCGCCGAGAAGACTAAATACAATATTATTTTTCTCCTAAATTGGGTTTATGCGTTTCGGTCGACACGAACCAAATCTCTGCGGGTTTTTTGACACTCTTGCAAATTATCGCTTATTTCAAAGGGGGAAATTTTTTTGAAAGACCTATTTTTACTTTGTTTCTAACGATTTTAACGTTTTCATATTGTAAGTATGGTTTTACCCTTACTTATTCTTTATTATTTTTTTCGTGGGAAAACCGGGCCCAGGGTTCAATGCATGATCCTATTCAGATTAGGTGACTAACTAGGTATTAGGGCAAATTTTTGAAAAGGGTTCTGGAGCTTTTAAAAAAGGAAAACCCTTCCTGCATTTCACACAAACTTCTTTGGAAAACCTCGATAAAAAACCTTTAGTCAGGTTCCCGGGCACGACCCGCGACCCCCCGAATCAGAGTCGCGTGCTCAAGGCTTGTGAATAAAGAGTACCTTTAAAAAACACAAAATATTTTTTTTTTTTCGGGGCATAACCCTTTTTATCGGACATTATAATATGTCGTTTTTGACAATAGTGTAGCCTGCACCTAGCGCAAAATTAAATTTTGAGAATCGGTTTCTGGATATAGTTTCTAAAAATTTTTAAAACTTTCCCCTTAAGTGTAAAGAAAAATTATTTCTATAAATAGGAAGCTTCGCAAACGCTTTTTCAGGCGCGTTGTTGGATGAGCGTAATTGTTTAAGGGGTTGTTTCACTGAAAATGTATGATAAACCATCAATTTTGCATAATTATTGTTTAAATTGTTTTTTAAGTTTACTTTTTTATTTATTGACTAGGCCTACGTAAATTTATTTTTTGCTGATATAATACTAAAAGCGTCAAATTAATTTTTTTTCTTGAGCGCTGCATGCTATATTTTGCATGGGAAAATGGCTTACCGGTACTGATATTAGTCCTAATCTAGGGCTGTAAAGAGTGTTATTCATTACAATAATTGTGGTAAATTTTAAAAAAAGCCTAGATTAACAGGTTATCAAGGACCAGTGAATTCATGTTAAATAATGAACTGAAACTTTTGGCTATGTTGTACTCAAATTTTCAAAAACAACATAAATAAACTTTAAATGCTAGTTATCTCAAAACTTTTTATTCGAGCACATTTGCTAACATTTTTTCCTACTTCTTCTACATTTTTTAAGATGAAAGATAATTTCTTTTTTAATGTGCTCACAAGTCTTATTCTGACAAATTCACTAGACACTTTTTTGATGAGATTTATAGTTTTTTAATTAAAATATGGGAAATATAGATTTGTTACAAAAAACATACATTTTCCAACAATGCAAAGGGAAAAAACCATATTTATCAAACAAAACTAAAATTATAAAATCCGTCTGGTAAATGTTTGGATGTATTGTTTTTTTAATCTAAAACACCTTTCTTATTAAAAAAAATGAAATTTTTAAAAGCCTTAGCATTATCGCAGCATCATAGCAAAATCGTAAAATTGCAATTATTAAGAGAAATAATTATTTGATTGCGCTCAAATTTCACACGAATATATTTATTCATAAAAGAAAGGTTCTGTGAAAAAATCATTATAATCGGATAAAGCATAAAGGTGTTACATGTCAAAGAACGTTTTAAAAATTTAAAAAATCGTAAAATTGCGATTTTCAGAAAAAATAATTTTTCGATTGCGCTCAAATTTCACACGAATATATTAATTCATAAAATTAAGGTTCTGTGAAAAAATCATTACAATCGGATAAAGCATGTAGGTGTTATAAGTCGAAGAATTTTTTTAAAAATCGAAAAAAATCGTAAAATTGCGATTTTCATGAGAAATAATTTTTCGATCGATTTTTCGAACCGTGCAGTTCTAAGTTCAGAGATTTCGAAGGCCTCCATAAAATTTCATCGCAATTGGAGTATCGGTTTAGCCGGAATCGTGTTAACAGACACACAAAAATACAAACAGAAAAAAAAGAAAAACATTCCGGATTTTTTTCTCCAGTGTAGTGAAATGGAATCTTCGCTTCGCTCGCTACGCTCATCCAATAACAGTTGGTCTAGTTTTGTACCGTCTGAAAAAAACCGTACACCAACTGTTATTTAAAAAATATATTTTTCTTACAGGCTACTTAGGTACGAGGAATTTAATTAGAAACTACATCCAGAAAACCGATTTTCGAAATGTAATATTGCATTTTGATGTGCAGGCTACACTATTGTCAAAAAACGACATAATATCATAGCCGATAGTGAGGTTATGTTCCATTCCATTTGTTGCTTGTTTTATTAAAGGTACTCTTTCATTTAGTCAACTTTATCGTGGACATTTTAAGAGGATAGGATAGTCGGGAAAGGAATTACAGTTTTTTCGTGATATCTCGAGAACGATGCAAAATATCTAAAAACTGATTCTAGACCGAATTGTGGTTTTGTTAGAACAATATAATGCGAGAAAAAATACTCAAATATAATAATTGGCGCGCTTTGTATTTTAAGATATGCATTTAATTAATTAAAATTCTATTACATTACAATTATTTTTTCTTGCATTACATTGTTCTAACAAAACCACAATTCGGTTTATAGAATCAGTTTTTCCATATTTTGCATCGTTCTCACGAAATCAAAACAAATCAAAACAAATCACGAAAAAACTGTAATTTCGCGTGGTTTTAATTTCGCGACTCTAGAGTGGATCCAATAGCCGCTCGAGCCAACAATGTCGGTATATTTTCTTATTAAAAGAGGGAGCGAAGCGACTGAGGGTACGTTCCGAATGATGCTCCCACGCGCCCACAACACCCAGACATGCCCAAGATGCCCGAGGTTTAACATTGGGTATTACGGGCGTTGTGATGGCGGCGGTGTTTACGGAATGCTTTGAGCACGCCCAAGCTGCAAGTTAGCATCATTCGGAACGTACCCTATGTGTCTCCATTCAACTCAAACGGCGCTTCTGTGATTCTGTGTGCGTGTACATCGAAAATCAGCCAAATCGCTGAATAGATTGGCATTGCAGTTGCACTGAAATTTTAAACATACATCCGGTACAAGTTTACTGAGAACTGCCAACAAAATCAGCTAGATCGATTGCGATTTAAACCTACAAGAAATAATAAATTGAAAAATAGGCTGCCACTGTGTAGTGTAGGAGTTATTTTAACGACAATGGTTTTGTTTTTGAAAAAATACTTTTTGTTTGATATTTTTTCAGGCTGTGAAAATAACAAGCAGTGACCAAGGAGTATCGAATCTTGCAGGCTCAAGGTACCCCCAATTAATAGAGCTGGGAGATTGAATAAACCTTGCAATCTTTACACGTATTTCGTACTGGCTTTGTTTTCCATAGTATTGTTACAGATGATAAGACTAGTGCGTTATATGCATTTCAAAACATGTTTAATAATTTTAAAAATATATATTGTATGCATGATAGGGTTTTGACTTGGTATACGGGCGCGTCAGCTGTAAGGCCATAATGCGCCACTCTAGCCTATGGTAGGCTAGGGAGGCCTTAAGTTGTATTTAGACGGTTCAATGTTTCGTTCAAGCCATTGGATTCAAGGTTTGATTCAATGAATTTTCCTTCAATGGTACCGTTTAGACGGTCAAATGAATTTGTCCAAGGGCTTGATCAAAGGGTTTGATTCAAACCCATTCAGTTCAGAGCATGTCCTATTTTTCGTCAAAACTTTGATGAAACCGGCCAATCAGGTGTCTCTTCGTAATAACGTCACTGGCCCAGTCATGGTCAGTACTGCAAAAAAAGCAAATGGGTCATTATATTATAAATGGAATATTTTCATTATGTTATTTTTTTAATTAAATGTTGTCAAAATAAAAAAAATAAAAATTGGGTGCATAAGGAAAGAATACTGAACACATTAATGAATCAAGCAGAGATGGTTTTTTTAGATTTTGTTTTATATAATTATTTTATCATTTCCTTGTAAGATTGTCATAACCATGTTTTTTCTATGTCCATAGGAATGACATAATTATTTGTCCATGGGAATGACAAAAGTAAGGTTATTATTCACCCCTATTCATATGGTACAAATGAAAAAGTACTGCACTCCCTATAGCAAATTAGACTAAAAAAACTACCCTGAAACTACAGAAATAGTTTTTTTTTTTCATTATTCAGCCTAATTACTTGTGCCATGGGAATGACATAGTAAAAGAGACTTACCTACAAATCGACGTTTTATTTACATTTTGTAGTGTCATAATGGATCTTGATAGCTACCCTTAGGCATAGCTTTAATTAACTTTTTGTCCTTTCCATTTTACTTATCATTTCCAAAAAAAAGTTTGCAACAAAGGGTGAAAAATACACAAACAGTAGTTGCCATGTTAATGACAAAAAACTAAGGGACACAACTTTTAGATGGGGTGGTGTCTTAGGGTAAATTCATATGCTACAACAACAACAATTCCAATAATAGTTATTGCTTAACAGATAGAGCCAAAATGCAGTTTGTTAGTAATAGAGGGTACAGTCTTAGACACACATATGTGTATAGAAATGTAATGAGGGACATGCCATGGGAATGACATTTGATAGTATTACACCCTAATAAGTATAAAACAATAATTGGACTCATCATATTCTTTTAGTAAATTAATATATTAAATTAAAGGAAAAGCAATATTTCGGATACTTTCAGTACCCTTCAAAAGGCAATTAATATTCCTTTAATTTAATATATTAATTTACTAAAAGAACATGATGAGACCAATTATTGTTTATACTTATTAAACCTAACTGTTCTAAGAATCTTAGTAGTTATTAAAATATTACACCCTAGTTGGGCCTAGTTAAAAGGGTAAATTGAAGTGAAAATTATTGAAATTTATTTAAATTTTTTTGGAATTATGTCATAAAATTTAGAAAAAATTGGAAGATTTTAATTTCAAAATTTTATATAGAAAAACTTAAAGGGACATGAATATTCAATTTATAATTGGATGAGCGTAGCGAGCGAAGCGAAGATTCCATTTCACTACACTGGAGAAAAAAATCCGGAAATTTTTTTTCTTTCTTTCTTCTTTCTGTATTTTTTGTCTGTCTGTTAACACGATTCCGGCTAAACCGATACTCCGATTGCGATGAAATTTTATGGAGGCCTTCGAAATCTCTGAACTAAGAACTACCACGTTTTTGAGCGCAATCAAAAAATTATTTCTCATGAAAATCGCAATTTTACGATTTTTTTTCGATTTTTAAAAATTTCTTCGACTTATAACACCTACATGCTTTGTCCGATTGTTATGATTTTTCACAGAACCTTAATTTTACGAATTAATATATTTGTGTAAAATTTTGTGCGCAATCGAATAATTATTTCTTATGAAAATTTCAATATTACGATTTTCTCCCTTTTTAAAATTACGATTAATTAAAAAAAAAGTTAATTTTTTATTTTATTTGATTTTATTTTTAAAAAAATTTCAACAAAGTTCTGATTTTTTCACAGAACAACAGAAAATCCGCAAAACACACGGCAGCTCAATTCACCAATTACGCTCATCCAACAACGCGGCGGGACTTAAGCGTGTTCCTAGTATAATATAATGACCCACATAAGGCTGGGCTTTGTTTACATTTCACAGCTGTCTTTAGGTTAGGTTACGTTTGGTTGTTCTGTTTTCCACTTTTCCGAAGCAAAGCTTATCACAGAAGACATAAGTATAAATGATAATGACTGCTTTTTTTTTAACTCACTTCTCCCACAATGGAAAGTAAAGCAATTCAAGACTAATTCGTGTTGTTGATTGACACATGGATTGACATTTGTGCTTCAAATGTTTCTTTAGCACAACCTTTTTGATATTTATCACGGGTGACTACTGACTAGGACATATTTAAACAGCTGTGACTACCTTTCAATACATTGAACCGTGTAGATAGCTGTTCAATGTTTCCTTCAACGTATCTTGAATCACTCCCTTAAAATCAATGGCTTGAACGAAACTTTGAACAGTCTAAATACAGCATAAGGTAGGAGGAGGAAAGGGAACCTCTACACATGGCTCACTCACTCGTTTAACAACGACTTTGGCGTTTTCCTAGTTAAACGAGGGAGTGGAGCGACCGAGTGTCTCCATTCAACTCAAACGGCCCTCATTCTGTGATTCTGTCTGTCTGTCTGTACGTCGAAAATCAGCCGAACCGCTGAACAGATTGCTCTGAAATTTTAAACAGACATCCGGTACAAGTTTACTGAGAACTGTTAACAAAATCAGCTAGATCCATTGCGATTCAAGCCTACAATAAATAAAAATGTGATTTTTAAAAATATCGATAGCAATTGTTTAGTAGCAGCTAGCGGGACGAGATTTATCTGTCTGGCATGGCTGAGTGGTAAGCAGTTAGCCTACCGCCACGGAGGGTTGGGGTTCGATATCCGTTACTTTGAACTTTTTTATATTTTTACACCCACTTATTATTGGTGAGGGTTGTTAAATGGGAAATAAAATTGGGTGATTTTGTTATCTTGGAAATTTGTTAATGTTTCACGCTAATACGTTTTGAACACGATTCTTTTTTTAAATGTTCAATTTAAATAACTAGGGAAACACCAAAGTCGTTGTTAAACGAGTGAGTGAGCCATGTGTTGAGTACCCGGTATCATTCCTCATACTGGGCTAGATCCAGCCTTAGGTATAGGGGAGGAAAGGGGATGTTCCCGGGTACTCAACACTTGGCTCACTCACTCGTTTAACAACGACTTTGGCGTTTCCCTAGCCCTAGTAAGTCATCAAAGAATTCATTACTGGAGTAATAAGATTTCGATAATAAGAATTCTGTGAGCTTGGTTGTGAAAGATATTGGTGATGATAATATTTTTATATGAGTTGGAATTTTGTTATAAATAGTCAAGGCCAAGATAGTGAGGACTTTTGGAATACAGGGACGTATTGTGAGAAGGAACATGGATTTTGACTGATGAACGAGTTGAGTAGGAGTGAATGGAAGAGTTTTAAGGGAAGAGTGATGTATTATTGTTGACGAATATGGCTGCTTGTTGAATAAGGGTGCAAGCAAGAGTAAGGATATTAAGGGCAGGAAATAAACTTCTACACGACTTCAGTCTTGTGGGATAACCAGAGGTATCTAGGGCGACGGTCGTCGCCCGGCAGACAAGCGCATGCGACTGCTTAGGCGACACGAACTCCAGCCCTATATACAGCTACGAGAGTTGGGGGGTTTTCAGCTATCTGCACACGCCGCCCCGAAAGAGTTACAATCTTGAAACTCGGTATATAACCTGGTATGTGGTCCATGACATACCAAAAAAAAAATCAACCCGATCCGACAACTCGTTCTGTGTTAAAAAAGGCTCTCAACATCGTCAAATTCCTTTCGGCTGGCTGGTGGCTGGGTGGGTGGCTGGCTGGCTGGCTGGTGGCTGGCTGGCTAGCTAGTTCTCCGCGGAGATTAATTTAGCCTACAGAGAAAACGGTAAATCTTAGAACTATGAAACTTGGACCATACTTAGATGTACTTCAGACGCAGTGACGTTTGCTTTCAAAACCAAAATCGGGTAACAGGGACCGGAGAAAATCAAAATTTGGATGATAATCAAAACGCGTAATTACCAAGGCGTGGTAATTTGTACAAACTTGAAATTAAACATGCTATTAACCATTATAATATCTTGCGTCCAAAACACAAGGGGCTAAATTTGGGGATGACCATGGGCCTAAAAATGACAAAAAAACATATCTGAACTTAAAGAAATGAATCATTCAAAGAAAACGCTACATCTGAGGTGTTTCAAACGTGGAATACATTTTGATATCTTTCATTCTTTATCACTTTTGAATATGGAAAGCAAATTGGGTAACGGGTACCGGAGAAAATCAAAATTATCAAAAGTAGGTAATTCCGTACTCTTATGAATAATACGCTATACTGAGAAAACGGTTCATCTTAGAACTTTGAAACTTGGGCCACACTCAGATGTACCTCATATAACCAAAACCGGGCAATTGGGACCGGGGAAAATCAAAATCAAAATCAAAACGCGTAATTACTCAGGTGTAGTAATTTGTACAAGCTTGAAATTAAACATGCTCTTAACCATTATAAATATCTAGTGCTTAAAACACAAGGGGTATCTTTGGGGGGGGGGGGCCGTGGGCCCAAAAATGTCAAAAAACAACTTTGAACTTAACAAATTTAATCATTCAAAGTCCATCATTCACACCATGATAGCAAACGAACAACAACAAGATGTAATATCCAACCAAATACAAAAATTTGTAAAACTAGGCCGCTTCGCGAACGTTTTTTTCCAGTCGCGTTGATGGATGAGCTTTTTTTTGGAATATTTCTGTCCAATGATTACGTTTTTATGTTTTCTTTTTTTCTATAGTTACTTGATATTACTTGTTCATCATACACCTGTAAAGGAACTTTTTCAACTTTTTTCTTTCAATAGGCACTACATCACCATAATCTTATGTCAATGTAAAATATAAAATGTTGTATCCCCACCCGTTTGGTCAAAATCGGCCCAAATATCACGGTAAAAATCGTATTAAAAAACGGAGAAAAAATCGTAAAAGTACGATTTCTATAATAAATATTTTTTCAAACGTCTCTAAAATCATAACATATATGATTTCAGTGATTTTAAAACGTCCCTATATAAAGTTTCATCAATATCGGAGTAGCCGTTTGCCAATTATCACGAAAATATCGCACTAAAAATCGAAAAAAATCGTAAAAGTACGATATTTATGAGAAATATTTTTTCGATTGTACCCAAAAAACAATACAGCTCTAAGTTCAGAGATTTCGAAGGTCCCCTCCAATTTTCATCAAGATCGCATATTCCGTTTGCCCGGTAGAGAGCGAACAAACAGACAAAAAAAACTAACAAAAACAAAACACCCGAGCTATTTTTCTTGGGGTAACGTAAGTAAAAAACAAACAAAAAAACACAAAGTCAAATTGAAGTCTTCGCTTCGCTCATCAAAAAAAAAAAAAAAAAACGGCAGCCAAGCTCTTCTTCAAAAGTCTTCGGCTGTGAATGCTGTGAGATATAGAAGTTGAGCCAAGCTTTTTATTCTTTCTCCCTAGTTTCGCTTTGAAAATAAGTAAGATCATTTCGCCTGTTGACGAGCGCCAAGCCAACGATTTTTGTGGTAAAAAAGTAAAATTTTTAAACTCGAAATCATAAAAAAAATGGCTTGGCCATTGAATTTGGTTCATGGCCAAGAATTTTTTTATGATTTCGAGTTTGAATGTTTGAATGAATGTTTGAATGTGAGTGAAATGTTTAGTGATTCACAACGAGGCAAAACTTAATGAAACAGGCGTCAATAAGTTTGACAAATTTTTTTGTAAAGAAGTCACCAAAATGCTCGCTCATTTGAGAATAGTAAATTTGAAGTCCACGCCTTAACTAACTATTTCGTTTTCACGTCCCTGGAGACTTTGCATTCAACTGGAAGAGCTAAGATTGTTGTCAGACGGTTTTACTTATTTGGGTGGCCACGAGCTTGTAGCAACGTGTCGACAACTTTGCGGGACTCTGCGTGTGCTGCATGTGGGGTGTGAATCGTTGAACGTAGAAGTAGGAACGGCCATCAGCAAGTGTACCCATCTAGAGGACTTGGCGTTAGAGTCACGTGATCAAAGCCTACCCTCTCATAAATGTATCCGTTCATGTCGAGCCTGCGTCGTCTCAAGTTTAAACTGTGTTACATTGACCAGGAAATTTGGATTTCCATGTTTTCTAACCATTCTTTAAAAGACCTCACTTCACTTCACATTGAAGGACGCAGTTTCGGTGACAGTGCGACCGCGATCATAGGTGCCAACCTGAAGAACCTAACTGAGTTGTGCCTCGAGCCGTGCATTAGTGCACTTACCTACGTAGGGTTGGCAGCCATCATTTACGGATGCAACAAACTGACAAGACTTGAGGTTCATTGTATGAAGAGATGGGCATGCCTAATTAACATCCCCCATTGTGCCAACCATCATGTTGATACCAGAGTATTTACCGGGACTGAAGGAACTTGCTCTGATTAATCCACAACTATGTGGAATCGATTGGAAGACTCCACTCAAGAAAGAGATGCCAGAACTTGTCATTCGAGAGCTGTCGTCTAGATGCTTCGAGGGCCCAGGTGGAAGTACAGATTATGCCATTGAATGACGCTAAAGCTGTTGGTGTGTGCCGTATAGGCATATCAATCACTACTATGATACCAATGTCTTACCAGTTGTTTGTTAAGGTTTGACTCTTATAACTAGACCTATGTGATCTCTGATTGTCTTATAAACGTCGTGGTGATTGAATCAATTGAGTTGCATAGTTAGACCTAATGAATTCGATGTAGCCTAGTAGAACGAATGCATTCGTTTTCGCATTCATTCATTTTTAATTATCAACACAGTAACGTTAACGTTTCTTAGACATCTTAACTAGGAAAACGCTAAAGTCGTTGTTAGTCGAGTGAGCGAGTCATGTGTTGAATGCCCGGTAACATTCCCTTTCCTCACCCTACATTTGGCTGGATCCAGCATAGGTCTTTCCTCCCTATCCTATCATAGGCTAGAGTAGCGCATTATGACCTAACAGTTGACGCGCCCTTACAACAACTTAACTCAAAACCCTATCATTTATACCTTATGTCAATCACCTTGAATGCAAAAAATGTTCCCGCGTTTTCAACACATAACTCGCTCACTCGTCTAAACAACGACTAGTTAGTATTATCATACAGAACACGTAGCATACGGAATGTGTTGTCTTGGAAATATTATCATACATTCAAGTTCAATGATAAATACATCGTTAAAATAAGACAAAGAAAGATAGAACTCAAGTTACTAAACAATGCCCAAAAACAATCTCTAGGACAAGATTTTTATAATGTAAACGAAGTAATTGTGCAACCAATGATTGTGTATTATTTTATTTCTCACAGATTAAAAAATATGACGAAATACTTACTTGCACTCTTCATATAGGGCCTTGATGAAAGTAACCGTTGTTGCAGTTAACTTCACATAACCAATCTGAACTAATATCTAAATAAGATAACATCAGGCCTTGTGCAGAGGCAGAGTATGAGAACATCATAACAAGCACGCGGGAACAGGAGTACACATAGGGAGCGAAGCTACTTAAACAGATTGTCGAAGAAAACTACAAAACTAAAATATTTCACCTTATACATTGGTTTAATGGTTTAATTTAATTTACAAATGTTCGTCGCTTATTCTAGCATTCAGTTCAAACTTTCAGCGAGATGTTAGACACTCCTCCCTTTTCCCCAGGGTCAACAAAAACATTAAGGCTATTGTACCACCTCTGGCCGAAAATTTAAAAGTCGAAGAAACATGGCTGAAAAGTTTTCTGAATGAAAGAGGGCCTTACTAAAATCAGATTTTTTGTGGGGGCGGGGGGCGGGACATAACCTCACTATCGGCCATTATATGTCGTTTTTTTGACAATAGTGTAGTGTAGACAGCACAGCTAGTGCAAAATTAAATTGTGAGAATCTGTTTTCTGGATATTTTCTGAACACCTTTTATCTTCAACTTCAGCTATAAGAACAAATAGATTTCTGAAAATACAGTTGGTGTACGATTTTTTTTTGTCAAACGGTACAAATACAACTTTTTACGAGTTAAGTATCGTCTGGCAAACAAAATCGTACACCAACTTTGATTTCAGAAGTCGATTTGTCCAGCTGAAGTTGAAGATGTAGGTGTTTAGAAACTATATCCAGAAAACCGATTATCAAAATTTAATTTTGCATTTGCTGTGCTGTCCACACTATTGTTAAAAAACGACGTATAAGTTAATGGCCGATAGTGAGGTTATGTCCGACCAAAAAATAATATATTTATTTCGCTGTTTTATTAAAGGTACTTTTTCGTTCAGCCAACTTTCATGAACTTCTAAGGTTTTGACCCAAGGGTGATTACAATTTACAACAGCCTTTGCAACGGATAATGCAATCCACTAGTGCAAATTTAATGGAGAAGGGAGGAGGGAAACCCGATACCGGCACGTAGCCACTCCTTTCGAAAAGTATCAAGGGGATCAACGGCTTTACGTCCCATCCGAAAGGACGGTGTAACTTTGACAGTCATATAGGTTCCTCCACTAACCCGGTCTGCCGAGCAGACGTCAAAGAGAACGAAGCCGTTACACTAGCTCTCGAATCCTCCATCTACTCTAGCCAGCAGTATACGCGAGTTT
Source organism: Sweltsa coloradensis (assembly GCA_024449915.1). Taxonomy (NCBI): domain Eukaryota; kingdom Metazoa; phylum Arthropoda; class Insecta; order Plecoptera; family Chloroperlidae; genus Sweltsa; species Sweltsa coloradensis. Next base: position 61,122 of record JAMZAV010002449.1, on the reverse strand, counting down.
CAGGGCAGAGCGGCCACCCATTGAACCCCTGACTACGCCCGAGGTTGCTTCATTTCGGTGTTCAAGTGGGAACCAGCTAGCGACCGTGGCTAAACCGCGCATCCTTGTGAAGGGCAATGCCAACAAAAAACATATCATTCGGACGTCGTGTTCAGTTATTATCGTGAGACGTGACACACGCATAATATATAACAGATGCCGTCCACGGTGGCACATACGACATACGATTAGGGCGCTGGTTCGAAAAGTTTGACACTACGAGGACTTGGGTTGGAATCCCGCCTACGGCATGCGTTTTGTTGCATGTCCTTCATAAAGTCATCTATCACCACTCATCGAAGCAACAGAAATCAAATCAAATGAGACCGAAGGATGGATATGTCCGATGCCAGTGTTGGCTCGAGCGTTAATCGCGCTTGACTCTGATTCGGAAGGTCCCGGATTCGAATCCCGTCGAGACCGGCAATCCTGATTGAATGTTTTCCGAGGTTTTCCTCGGTCGTTAATGATAATGCAAGGGATTGAGTCCTTTTAAATAGCCCTCGGACATCCTTCCCTCGGACCTAGTTCACTTGAAAGAGGGGCATACTATACCCCAAAACCAGTTTAATTTCCTCGGTAAAAATTTAAATTTAATGCTACAAGCTGCATATAGGTTGTAGTTAGAGATAATTGACTTGTACAACTTGTGTAATATTATTTTGCTCTGCATATTATGTTTAAACAAGGGTGAGGGGACACTATTTATTTTATAGTTTGTAAATTTGGGGAACTTTGCCAAAACGCGTATCATGCGAAATGCATAAAGGTAAAATGCATAATCCGCGGAGAATTATTATACTTCTCCATAGCCACACAATCTGGAAATACATAAAACCATATTGAACAAAGGCCGGCAATAAAGTATGTTATCATAAAACCTACATTTGACGTCATATTTGGTTTCAAAATTTATGGCAATTTCTATTGGCGTAACCACGGGTGGATGAGAGGGAAAGAAGAGGGGGGGGGCAATAGTGATGAAATAACAGGATTTGGATTATTTGAAATATTTTAAGTTAAAATACAATGTTCTGCTACGTTGTATCTTTGAGTCTAAAGATTTGTGGATCTACCAAAGATATTGGAATAGTATAGCATGGGACCACAATACCTTCTTGGCACAGTCGACGCTTATGAATAAAGCGAGCAGCAAAACAATTACTATACTAAGCTTTGAGCGTAACATTTTTTTAGGATTTTTTAGGATCGCCGTATCTATTGAGTCTAATTTAAATAGAGGTAGCAACATGGCTTTTTATTTAAATCTCACACATTTTTAGTATACCTACCCTTAAAAAAAAAAAAAATGTGTTTAGAGTCTACCCACTCAGTTATATAACTGATTTTCAGTGGGGGACAGTAAATCAAAGCGACCAAGCCAACCCTGTAGGCCCCGACGTAATCGACGAGTGAGCGATAACCAACCAAAGATCGATATTTTTAATGGAAATATAGCAATCAGTGGTATGGACAGTGCGAAAACCCGCGGATCAACGCCAGAATCAACAAGGCCGATTCAGAACAACTCTGAATTTATTATGTGCTTCGTTGCTAGGACGGCTCCAAAGTCACCGTTTACAAACTCCTAAGACAAGAACTGATGGACCTAAGTCCAAATCAGAAGTTAAAAAACTTCTGATATTGGCGGGAATCGAATCCTGGACCTTCTGCATTGGAAGCAGATACGCTAACCACAAGACCAACGAGCCACACATTATTTATTTTATTTTTATGAAATGATTTTTGGAAACAGTGGTTTATATCCCGTAGTTCACAATAGCCTTGCAAATCAAGTACGGGGCCTAAGGTAAAGCCCGGCCGCCATAGTGGTCCTATCTCCTTCGGTGAAAACCAAATCAAATTTGCATTTGATACCTGCAATGGCTATGAAATAGAAATTTCGACAAAATGTGTAGCTTTTTATTGTGTCACAAACGTTAAAGGGGTGTCTGCGTTTTTCTTCAAGTTTTCACATTCGCCCCCCCCCCCCCTATTTCGCCAATGACAAGTACTATAGTTACGCCTCTGTTTTTTTTAAAACTAAACTATGAAGTACGAACTGTAAAATAATGTTTAAAAGTTGCTCGTGTTTATAAAAAGAATAAGTTTATTTCAATTCATTCAATACTGGCACAAGCTGAACTGAGAAATGTTTTTAATGAAACTTATTCTACTTTGGGAGCTCAAAGTAGACTATGGTTTAAAATAACTAGTTTCATTATTAATTGGATGAGAGAAGCGAAGACTTCAATTTCACTGACACCCCCCCCCCCCAAAAAAAAAAAAAAAAAAAATTAGCTCGGGTGTTTTTTGTTGTTTGTTTGTATTTTTGTATGTTTGTTCGCTCTCTACCGAGCAAACGGCATATGCGATCTTGATAAAAATTGGAGGGGACCTTCGAAATCTCTGAACTTAGACCTGCCACGTTTTTGGGTACAATCAAAGAAATATTTCTCGTGAATATCGCACTTTTACGATTTTTTTCAATTTTAGTGCGATATTTTCGTGACATTTGGGCCGATTCTGACCAAACTGGTGGGGCTACAACGTTCATATTTTACATGGACATTAAGGTAATGGTGATGCATTGCATTTTGAAAGAAACAATTGAAAAGGTTAGCCAGAATCCATAGGAATAAAGGTTTTAATATAAGTTTTTTATGTATATAATAACAATTAACAAGTAACAATAGAAACTTGGCAACAATCACCTACAATGCGTTCAAAAAGCACTTGCCAAAAAAAGACATCCCACGCAAACTAAAAACTTACAAAAAAGCTCATCCATCAACGTGACTAAAGAAAGCGTTTGCGAAGCTTCCTATACTATTGTATAAAGATTTGATAACCATAAACGTTGTGAACTGATTCGAATTTTTATGAGTGTTATAAAAACATGTATAGCAATGTGATATGTTTGGTATAACAAAAATAACTATCAGCATAATTTACGTCTAAAATTGGTCGCAGGCCTATACATAAATCTTCTAATCATTTATTTATCCTTCATTTTTTATTACTATGTCTCCAAAAATCAATGTATTAACATTTTCACTATCCTAACTTCCATATTCCATGTACTAGGAAGCTTCGCAAACGCTTTTTCAAGCGCGTTGTTGGATGAGCGTATGTTTTTTTTAAACAAAAAAAGTGTAAAATTGCGATTTTCATGAGAAATTATTTTTCGATTGCGCTCAAATTTTACACAAATATATAAATTCATAAAATTGAGGTTCTGTGAAAATATCATTACAATCGAATAAAGCATGTAGATGTTATAAGTCGAAGATTTTTTTTTAACGAAAAATGCGTAAAATTGCGATTTTCATATGAAATTATATTTTAATTGCGCTCAAATTTCACACCAATATATGCATTCATAAAATTAAGCTTCTTTGAAAAAATCGTTACAATCGGATAAATCATGTAGGTATTATAAGTCGAAGAATGTTTTAAAAGTAAAAAAAATCGTAAAATTGAATTTTTCGATTGCGCTCAAAAACGTGGCAGTTCCAAGTTTAGAGATTTCGAAGGCCTCCATAAGATTTCATCGCAATTGGAGTATCGGTTTAGCCGGAATCGTGTGGACAAACACACAAAAATACAAAAAAAAAAATACAAAAAAAAACGGATTTTTTTCTCCAGTGTAGTGAAATGGAATCTTCGCTCCGCTCGCTACGCTCATCCAAATATTTACTATTCGTTAAAACTAATTAAAAAAATTATAATAAAACAAAGTTTATGCAATCGTGAATAATGATCCCACTTCAATGTTGTGAGGATTTAGTCATAAAACACGTCGTAAAACATCCTTTTAATCTTTTTTTAACTAAGGGAAATTGTATTTTCAGTAAAACTTTTTTCTTTTTCTTGTCAAAGTCTTAGGAGGAAGGATGTGAATAAAGAGTTTCAAAACCATGTCCACATGTTAAAGTGTAATAGTCTGTATAATATTGTGACTAACAGTCTAACTGAATCACTTAAATGCCAATGCACATTCACATTTTATGAATTTGCAACATGAACTTGTAAACAACTCGATTTGAGGCAATAGCACGTACAACTACGCGAAACACGTAATACATTCATTCCACTTCACCCTGAGTGTACTATGCACTATGTACTATGCACAGTTATTGCTCATGCCAACTGATGAAAACAACAATACAATTCAATTGGATGAGCGAAGCGAAGACTTCGATTTCACTGAACCCTCAAAAAATTTAGCTCGGGTGTTTAGTTTTGTTTTTTTTTTGTATTTTTGTCTGGGCAAACGCCATATGCGATCTTGATAAAAATTTGAGGGGACCTTCAAAATCTCTTAACTTAGACTTGCCACATTTTTTTGGTACAATCGATCAAATATTTCTTATGATTATTGTACTTTTACGATTTTTTTCGATTTTTAATGAGATATTTTCGTGATATTTGGCAAAAGGCTTCTCTCCGATCTTGATGAAACTTTATGGGAACGTTTAAAATCTCTGAAATTATAAATGTTATGATTTTAGAGACATTTGAAGAAATGTTTCTCATAGAAATCGTAGTTTTACGATTTTCCCCCCGATTTTAAATAGGATATTTTCGTGATATTTGGGCCGATAATCAACCATAAAACCTCATCCATCAACGCGACTGGAAAAAGCGTTAGCGAAGCTACCTTTTGTATAACCATAGAATACACTAGTACATACAATATGATAAAAATGGAAGATAAATTTACAAACAAACGGCAAAAAATTTAAAAATGAACAGGAGTATTTGAAATATAACAAATATTACTACTTTCAATGCAACATCACTTCACTGAAAACAAACATATTTCTTTCTTTCTTTCTTTCTTTCTTTCTTTCTTTCTTACTTTCACGTATTCAGTTATAAAAACTGATTTACCACTAGGGACAACTAAATAAATATAATTACATAAACGCAGACATAAAATTAACTATAAGTTAGTTAAGTTTGAAATAATAATAATAATAATACTAATTGAGCGAGCGTCTCCACTTGACTCTTATGTCTCGAATGTCTTTTTTTTTTTTTTTTCTGTTACTGCTTCGATACAGGTCGCACCGTTTCTCTGATCGACCTGAAATTTTTTACACATGTACATACCACCTAGGCGGGTTGCTGTATAGTTTTTGAACAAAATCCGATCGTTGGTTATAAAAAAAAAAAAATGTTCCGATCGTTATGAAATTTTGCAGGGTCAATAAGTACAACATTCTCTCCTATTTTCCAAATTTTCAGCTAAATCGGTCAAGACCTTAAAGACTTATTGGTAATCATAATTCGAAAAATGAAGTTAAAAATGAAGGAGGCAGTGAAGATACAAAGATACACTTTAGAAGGCATGACGTGAATTAGTACAATGCAAAGATGTTGGAATAGTATATAGTGTACAACAGAGTCGATAAAAAAGTTTCCCCGTTGGGGAGGTCCTCCAACTCCCTATACCGCCCTGGGTTAAATAAAAAGTCGGTTTTTGGCGTTGGGAATCTAACGTTCCGCGCGACTCTGTGTGACGATTGATGGAACTACTTCAATAAAACTACGTCACTTTTCTACTAGTAGTTAACAGTCGATGACGACAAATGGCGGAAACGTCGAAATATTAAATACGATCGAATGTTGGCGAATGTTTTGGCATAAAGCAAACTCTCTTTATTAATGAGGATATTTCTGATGGAGTAGACCTAAGCTTAGGAGCTAGGCCGACAATATGTATTGTTCAAGATTTCGATTTGAGTGCCTAGGGCGTACTTACGTCTGAAAACTGTATTGTGGCCTTGGGCCTAGGCTACACTTACGTCCGTTAGGCTTGAACAAGGCATATCTCAAATTATTTTGCACGAAAATGTCAGTGACGCCTGCGCAACACTTTATAGTACAATAATAAATCAAAAGTAAATCGTTTTAAAAGACTAGGGCCCAGGGCTAATATGATTGAAATAAAATTGAAGTTTGACGTTTCGTCTGTTGTTTGTTGATTTCAGCGTCACTGCACATCGATAATCTACTGACCGTATTTAGCGTGCAGTGCTTTTATTAGTTTCACATTGGAGCCGCTCTCAGCGCGCAGGACGTTAGATTCCGTTTTGACTTGGGAGTTAAGGGGACCTCCCCAAAGGGGAAACTTCTTTATCGACTCTGGTGTACAATGTCAATATCCAGTTAGGCCTACACTGTGTGGTGGGCCTTATGGGAATGTCGTACTCGGGTCATGTTGCACGTACCGGTGCTCGCTCAACAACGCGTCCAACTGAGCGTTTTCCTAGTTAAATAGTAATACATTCAAAAATGCGTAATGTCTTAATAAAAAACTGTATGTGTTTGTGAACATAATGTCATAAAGATAATTGACAATGTAATCGTTTTGTGCAGTGCGAACGCGACGCTGGCGTTGAGGAAAGAAAGTCTGTCGTCTATCGCCAGGCCTATCCTCATCTCGTTCAACGAAATGCAGGATCTGATGCAGAAGTGTCAGCAGCTGTCAGCGCCAGCAGAAGCTCAGAACATAACTCTACCTCACTTTGAAGACGAGGAGAGTGCCGTTGCTGAAGCACGAAGCCCACTGTCTCTCTTCAGCGGCATCATGCCAGGTTAGTCTCATGTCTGCTTGATGCACAATAAGATTTACCGATCTTGCATAAGTATCAGCAGCTGTCATCGCTAGCAGAGGCTCAGAACCTAACTCTACCTACCTCACTTTGAAGACAAGGAGAATGCCGTAGTTGAAGGACGAAACCTGCTGTCTCCCTTCAACGGCATCGTGATACAGATATACATTTTAGTTTTACAATGTCCGCGCACCAAATTCGAAATGGCAACTGTGGCTTCTACCGAGTCAAGCATTTTTTAATGCAATATTATATTAGCTTTATATGCTTCAAACCCCCATACATAAACTTCTTAACTTGCTGAAGGCAGTCTTGGCTAGTCGCGAGCTAGGTTTTAAGGAGCAAAACAAATGTATATTTCCAAAACTTCACAAATGCGTTTAATAAAATGGGCAAGTGTATACCCTTCTCTAAAAATTAGGGCATTCTAAAAATTATTGTCGTAACAGAAGCCAACTAAAACGTCATGAATTTGCACCCGTTACTCGACTCGATATATGTATTGTTTGACGAATTGACGTTATCGTTAATTTGGTGTGCAACCACAAAATCACCTCAAATACCCCGAGTATAATTATAATGGCGCGCCACCGATCTGGTTAACTTGGTTAGCTTAAGAGGGTACGCTGAGCTTGCCCCAACTCAAATGCGCGCAAACAAGTGTTGATGATTTCTGCTGAACGGTTATTAATATCATTACCAAATTTTGAATGGATGTTAATAAAGTACTTTTATATTGATATCCGTAATTGGTTGCACAAAATAAGCGTTAAAGATCCATTGCGAGACATAAGTTCAAAACGTGATAAAATGAGAAATCCAAAACATGGATTAAAATTCTGGAAATTCCCACTAAACCGTTTATCTTACAATAAAACCAAATTAGCCTGCGCATTCACATTGATTTAAACGTTGGGTTCCATTATGCATATTTGAGTTAAAAAAATCTGTTCACTTGGAATAAATTCCCGAAGTTGACCAAAATTGAGTAAATTTTGGTGATTTCACTAAATTTTAATTCAAAATCAATGAATTAATTTTGGAATACGCCTAATGGATAACATAGATTTATTCTTTATAAACGTTAGTGTGAAATTTGATAATGGTGTTATAAACCGTTTACCCAAAAAATCCAGAAAGCTGAGCGCTTAAACTCGCCTCCGTTCTAGCCTCAGCATACCCTCTTAACTATGAGTTAGCTACTTAATGATAGAACGTACAAGCGCTTGTCCTGCCGGAAGCGCTTCCGTGAGGACTTTTGTACAGGGCCCTTGTCCTGCTGGAAGGCAGATTTTGCGCAGGCAAGTCGGTCCTTCCAGCAGTACTAAAAGTCCGGCCGGAAGGACAGAGACAAGATGGGACATGTTTACTGAAGGTTTGAGTTTTTAAGTAACGCGTACTGCTAGCAGGACGCGGAAAACCCATTAAATGGTCCTTCCAGCAGTACGTAAACCTTCCGGAAGCCAAGCGCCAACATATTTAAAATAATATAATTTTGAAATCAAATGTTTAATTTATTATTATCTTATTAATATTAATGTAAATTATGAATTTCGTAATGGCCTATATATGGCCTATATATGGTCACATACGAGCATAGAAGTGTGCACTTATGCATGTAATGGCAATAAAAGGATTATTACTACGCTATTAAACACGGGCCATAATAATTCATTTGCTTTATACAAAACAAAGGAAAACGAACGTAATAATATGTTAAGTTGTTGTCCTTGTGTAGGAAAATATAATTACTAATTACAGATAAATCCTTGAACTTGTTAGATTATCACTCATCATAAAATATCAGCAGCAAATTTATATGTTTAATGTTTTCGCTGAAACCATCGATTCAAATGATTTATTCGAATCGTGTCATATTTTAGTTTACCCTTGCATCAACATTTTGGCGCTCAGTTTTGTGGACCACGAGGAAGATACTTATAGCATTAGGACGAAATCTTGCAGCGAATTAGTTATGGATGTACTCTCACCTAGGCCCTATACCTTCTTTAATATGGTTTGTTCTAGAAAGGTTCGTATCTAAGATTATTATTAGTAAATACTGTTTAAGATATATTTCAAGATGCAATCCTAGCAGCACGCCTACGTCTTTTAATAAAAAAAACTTAAGTTTTACATTAGGAAAATGTGTCATGATAACTCATGATAACAGTGTCGTCAGTCTCGCTGCATATCGTAGTGCAAACCTCACGTGGACATAATAGCAAGATTAGCCACATTATGTCCATCCGTGAGATTGGATTAGGCTAGTAATTCAGTAGGTTACGTTCGTTGGCTCAACAAATAACCTAGGAAGGGCGTAAACGGTGCGATGTGACCTTACAAATTAAACAATGGTGAAACCGTAGCTTTGATCTAGGTGGACTTCCATGTTTTCACACCGAGAAGCTTATACATGCGCATTATAAGTGGCTTGGACTAATGCATTATATATTGCAAGGTTTTCTTTTGTTTTCGTAAGATTTTATGGAAAGAGTCGGAATATTTACATTCGCGAAGTTTTGAACGCACAAGTTAATTATTATTATTTTAGGCAGCCGTATCGAGGGTATTTCGTTAAGGCCTGCATTTCCCATACCGTTGTAAGGAATCGAAGACTTGGTTAATCGAAGACTTGGTTAATAATAATTATTTTATTGGTCCGTCATAGCGAAGTATAACGACTTCTGGTTGGTGGGTCCTAAGGATAATCGACGTCTGATTGGTCCGTCATAAGGATTTGTTTGGTATTTTCTCTTATATTACAGTCCTAGAATAACAATTTTTACGACAAACCAAAAACGATCGAGTTAGCACGTTAGTCATATCCAATTTTAACTATTTCAATTCCTTATACGAGGGTACGGGAACTGAGCCTTACATAACACTATGCATGCATCACTAGCTGTATATAGAGTGAGTGAGTGGGTTTGGCATTGGAAACTCAGTACTTATTATGTTGTGTATTAGTGTTAACACCTCAATGAGTATAATAGAAGAAATAAATCTAATAAATTTAACCTTGCAAGACTATTATAGGTAGATTTCTGAGCTTTCACACTATACAATTAACAACCTGGTCATTTCAAGGAAGCTTAACCTATCGCTGTTTGCGTTACGTAAGTAGGTAGCTATAAGTCAACTAACTAGTAAGTATGAATGTTAAGACTAATTTAATCATACACGAAGTCAATCGAGATAATAAAATATGTTTACAGAAATAATATTATAAACATTGCAATGATTAGGCCTACGCGAAGTTTGTGTGGAATTGATTCACTTTGTGTGTGTGTGGCTCGGACACAGGTTCATAATTTACTAGGAAGCTTCGCAAACGCTTTTTCAGGCGCGTTGTTGGATGAGCGTAATTGGTGCATTGAGCTGCCATGTGTTATGCGGATTTTCTGTTGTTCTGTGAAAAAATCATTATTGAGTTGAAAATTTTTTAAAAATAATTTAAATTAAATAAAAAATTAACTTTAATTTTTAATTTTTTTAATTAATCGTAATTTTATAAAAGAAAAAATCGTAAAATTGCGATTTCATAAGAAATAATTATTCGATTGCGCTCAAAATTTCACAAGAATATAATATTAATTCATAAAATTAAGGTTCTGTGAAAAAGTCGTTACAATCGGATAAAGCATGTAGGTGTTGTTAGTCAAAGAATTTGTTTTTAAAAAAGAAAAAAACCGTAAAATTTCGATTTTCATACGAAATAATTTCTCGATTGCGTTCAAATTTCACACGAATATCTCAATTCATAAAATTATGGTTCTGTGAAAATATCATTTAGAATCGGATAAGCATGTAGGTGTTATAAGTCGAAGAAATTTTTAAAAAAATCGAAAAAATCGTAAAATTGCGATCTTTGTGAGAAATAATTATTTGATTGCGCTAAAAAATGTGGCAGTTTTAAGTTCAGAGATTTCGAAGGCCTCCACAAAATTTCATCGCAATTGGTGTATCGGTTTAGCCGGAATCGTGTTAACAAACAGCCAAAAATACAAAAAACAGAAAAAAAAACTTTCCGGATTTTTTTCTCCAGTGTAGTGAAATGAAATCTTCGCTTCGCTCGCTACGCTCATCCAATCATATTTTGTCGTATATTCAAGTTTGATTTTCATCTCTGTTGACTTATGAAAATAATGTCGCTAGTTACAAAAAATACATTAATTATTTCGCAAAGATTTCCTTGGATTTTACGACTAAAATGGCATACCCTTTCTGGAAACCCAGACCCAAGTGCAGTCGTATAACATTTGTACTAAGTTATCTCTCTCCCTCCATTATTTGAACTGCCTGCCGTTTACGACTGAAAATATCTTTAGTTCGTTATTTATTTATGTAAATCTACTTAAAACCTACTTCAAAATAAAATAAATACATTTTTTAAATTTTATATCGTTGTTACTTGTTACCTTTTAGTCACGCTCACGCGACCATTCTTTCAAATGCAACAAGATAAGTTGTTGTTGTTGTTGTAGTAAATTGTGGAAGATTACAAAAGCACAAGCTGATGCCTTACAATTATATACAATGACCGAGGAAAATAATCACACTGCATATAATACAACAACGCTATACCTGATAGGAGAATAACACGAATAGCAGATTATGTATTTATTACAAAGCCATGCAATGGACATAGACTTACAACGTATGCATATAGGGCCTACGGCATACAAACATTAATAAAACAGTAATATAACAAAATAATATAAAATTTGATTGATTGATTGGATATTGCTTAACGTCTCATATTTATGCAAATTTAAAACAGTCAAGACGTTTTTAATAAAAACTATTGTAAATTTCGCGAAGTTGTTTGAAGACGAAAAGAAACTCACGAGTGTTCATTGATCAAGCACGATTTTAAAATAAAACGTCAAATTAATTGTAATCTTGACCATTTTTATAGTTGTCCGTGTGTGAAGGTGGCAATATTTATTTAATTGTGTATTTATGTTGGCGTGCATTAAATCAGTACAGCTTTTAGTTCGGTTCTGCCGAAATATTACATCTCAATAAGAAATGCACAATAACTGGATTAGTATATAGCAAGTAACCCACCACACATAGTAGAAAATGTTGAGTTGATTTGATGTGATTTGTGCTCGAACAATAAGAAAAGTCGCAAAAATGATATTGCCCGAGTTTTAGTTAATTCGGTTCTAGAGTAGGGGATGTGGGGAAAACACCCCCCGTGCTGGACATAGCCAACCACAGGCAAGGGGAGGTCGACGGCCAGGACTCGTCTCTAGTTTCGGGGATTAAAATACTTCTCTGTGTATACTGTGATTCAGATAAGGTGGCGGTCGCCGAGGGATCGCAGCACTGTCGTCCACGCACTATGGCCACAGGATCGGCAAAATGTAAATAAAACTAGGAAAACGCTTAAGTCCCGCCGCGTTGTTGGATGAGCGTATATGGTGTATTGAGATGCCATGTGTTACGCGGATTTTCTGTTGTTTTGTGAAAAAATCATTTATAAGTCGAAGATTTTTTTTAATTAAATTAAATTATAAAAAAAAATTAACTTAATTTTTATAATTAAATTAAATAAAAAAAAAATTAACTTAATTGTTTTAATTAATCGTAATTTTTTAAAAAGAAAAAAATCGTAAAATTGCAATTTGCATAAGAAATGATTATTTGATTGCGCTCAAATTTAACACGAATATATTAATTCATGAAATTAAGGTTCTGTAAAAAAATCATTACAATAGGATAAAGCATGTAGGTGTTATAAGTCAAAGAATTGTTTTTAAAAAGAAAAAAAACATAAAATATTGATTTTCATGAGAAATATTTTTCGATTACGCTCAAATTTCACACGAATATCTTAATTCATAAAATTAAGGTTCTGTGAAAAAATCATTACAATCGGATAAAGCATGTAGGTGTTATAAGTCGAAGAAATTTTTTAAAAATCGAAAAAAATCGTAAAATTGCGTTTTTTATGTGAAAAAATTTCCCGATTGCGCTCAAAAACGTGGCAGTTCTAAGTTCAGAGATTTCGAAGACCTCCATAAAATTTCATCGCAATCGGAGTATCGGTTTAGCCGGAATCGTGTTAACAAACACACAAAAATACAAAAAAAAATGAAAGAAAAAAAAACATTCCGGATTTTTTTCTCCAGTGTAGTGAAATGGAATCTTCGCTTCGCTCGCTACGCTCGCTACGCTCATCCAATAACGGACTCTAAAACTGCTTTCGGAGAAAAACACGACTATTTTAAAGCCAAGCCTTGCCCAATATATCCTAAAAATAAAGTATATATGAGGTGTACGAATAAAATCAAGACATTTTGATGCTCCTAAACATTGACATCACATCTGGCGAGGTTGGCATTATAAACAGCTGGAACTTTGGACACACCATTACCAACAAGGCAAGAAAAACTTCGTAATCGTGATTACTTAAAATCATCATTTCGCTAAAATACTGACTCTGTGGGACGAACCACTTTATTCACAGCTTATAAAAAGGTTGATTTATGTGATAAAATATCACGATAACATGACCAAATACGGTAGGCCCTACCTAATGCCAGTTGTGTGTAAATTGTCAACGTTGGCGTCCGTGCTCTCGCTTGACCTTGACGGCCGCCACCTTATCTGAATCACAGTATACATAACTGATGTTTGCGAGATGGACTTCGCCTCTTTTCTCGTCTTTTACGATCGGAAAAGGATGCCCTTAGTCCAGACAGGTATGACAGGCGCGTGCAGGCGCGTAGGAACGTTTTGAAAGCTGGGGGGGGGGGGGGGGGGGGGGGCAAAATTTATTAGCAGATTTTTGTGGGCAGAAGTTGGGGTCTGGGGCGAAAATCGTATCCGCCGGAGACCCTTTCGCCAAAGGCGATATTTTTTTACCATGATACAGTTATTTCGTCGTTTTAACTGCACTCGGACTCTGTAAACGATGTTTTACAGCAACTATCTGCGATCTAAAAACTAAAAAAATGAACGTGAAGTGGCCATTTTAGTAAATTTCAACCAAATTTTTTATGTAATGACGAAGCATACAGGCAAACATATTCGTTTTACCAAGGTGACTGTCGAATTGTATAAGTGTATGTGCATATTTACTACGGAAATTCTGGGATTAATATTTAACTCACTTAGTTTTGCCCCCCCCCCCCCCCCCCCCGGTTCCTACGTCACTGGGCGCGTGTCTGTGGCCAGGCCAGTTTAGGGAGGCCCGATGAGTAGATAAATAAATTGTAACAATTAGTAGCAATAAAATCATAGTCGCGGCCAAGCAAACCTCACTGTATGGACATTCTGTCAGTGAACCGCTAATCTGTATCACGTCAAGTCATGATCATAGCGAGTCGTGATCAATAATCATGAACTCACTGATTCAGTGATTCGTGACGCGACTAGTCGAGATATTATCTCATCTCATTTCATATACTCGGTTCAGTGCGCGCGCGCATCAAAACTAGATTTGCAGAATTCATCATTTTTGTGAAACTAATTTTAGGAAACTATTTTTTTTGTTTTAAAGAAATTATTGAAAATATGTTCAAGATACAATGACAAAACAAAACGCATACATTTCAATTGAGAAACGCTTGCCGGGATGCTATGGCAATTGGCTATGAGGTTTTGATAATATGGAGGTATGGGTCAACAGTCAATTTCCCGAATGACATCTGATCGACAAGATAGCCTAACTACATTATTTTTTTATGTTTATGGTTATTGGGTTTATTTATTACTTTATATCCTACCTACCACCATCCCATAACTTATTTTTGAATCACTTCCTAATAATAAAAAAGTCACAATGAATTTTTAAAATTCGACTGGTATATAAAAAGGAAATATCGGGGATAATAAGGAGGATGAGGCCATCTAAAGAAATGCCCCCCCAAGGTACGACAGATTGCATTTCGGAACTAAAAGTTTGGGTCACGGTCACAACACACAATATGGCAGAGCGTAGATTCGCAGATGCCGCCGTAACGAACGCGATAATGACACCAATTTGCACGAGAGTCAAATCTCTAGCGCCGATTAAAAAATTTGAATAGTGTCGACATAACAATAGAATAGTCGTCACGTATCATAGAGCTATATTATTAATCAAATTGCATCGAGGACACTGACTGGGGGTTTTCATATAGCGTCGACGTTGATGTTATTTAAATTCCAAGTCAAACCGGGTAGAATAAAATATACAATTTACAACCAGACATATTATGTGTGGCTCGTTGGTCTTGTTGTTAGCGTATCTGCTTCCAATGCAGAAGGTCCAGGGTTCGATTCCCGCTAAAGTCAGAAGTTTTTTAACTTCTGATTTGGACTTAAGTCCATCAGTTCTTGTCTTAGGAGTTTGTAAACGGTGAGCTTTGGAGCCGTCCTAGCAACGAAGCACATAATAAATTTCAGAGTTGTTCTGAATCGGCCTTGTGATTCTGGCGTTGATTCGCGGGTGTTCGCACTGTCCATACCACTGATTGCTATATTTCCTATTACAAATATCGATCTTTGGTTGGTTATCGCTCACTCGTCGATTGCGTCGGGGCCTGCAGGGTTGGCTTGGTCGCTTTGATTTAAAGTCCCCACTGAAAATCAGTTATATAACTGAGTGGGCAGACTCTAAATAAAAATTTATTTATTTATTTTATTTATCGAACACGGGTTTTCGGTCACGGTGTTTCCATACTAGCCAAATCGAGAAATTACGTTGAGCAGCAATATGCTCGACCCAATGATATTTAACATCGCACAGGCGCGAGCGTACCAATTGAAGCGTCAATCTGACCTTTTCAAGATAGCGATTTGGCGTTTCAATTTATCCTCACATTGTATTTTCAATGCGATAAGGTATTTTTCTGGATGTTTTTGATATGGTTTTAGCTTGTGCAGCATGGGAATGCACAAACAGAAACAATAAGAAGTTATTGCATAATGGAATTAAGTAATCATTTGGAGTTAATGGCTAATATACTCACCTGTCAACCTGACAGCCATCTTGAAAAATACTTAGGCTACAAATCGCTCCCACCTACTTTAACATACAAACTGACCTAATCAAGATGACAACTAATTATCACGCCAGTAGACCAATGACTGGGGATCTAGCATATTATAGATGTTAAATATCATTGGCTCAACCCATATCCACTGTTTCTGGACTAACTCTACCAAATATTCGATATTTATTTATTTGTCTGCAATTCCGTATTCCATACCCAAGGCAGAAAAAACGTCACTACATTAAAAAATCACCTACTTTGGAATCCATGAATTAATTTTAAAAAGTGATTGATATCCAATTTCTCTCTAGTCCTCCAGTGTATATGAAATGTATTGAACTTATCAGTAGGTGGTCCGGCGATTATTTATCATCACACAGCGAAAACTGCAGTCATTGTCTTGACTACACGGCGGATACCGTTTCTTTACTAGCAGCGCCGTCTGACATACTTCCAAGGACCGTACACTCAAAGCCAGGACTTCCGATTCTGAAGAGGGGGCCGGTTGAACAATCGAGCCACAGATATATGAAGTTGCCTACATTCTTTCTCAAGTTCATTGATCGGTATACACTCACGTAGATGTAGCCTAATTGACTATAAGGAAATCAATCCAGAAATTAAGAAAATCCATCTCAGCGGGTTATCGAACCCCGGTCTCCAAGGTGCTTTACCCCTGCTACTTCATAACATGGATTATATTCTAGCTGTGATCGAGCTTATATTGGGCTGAACTATCCCTTAATTTGGATATTTTAGGGTTTCCTATCGATTGGTGTCTCATACGTACGCATCGGACTCAGATTCGGGAGGTCACGGCTTCGAATCCCGCCACCGGAAATCCTGACTGAAAGTTTTTTCGAGGTGTTTCAGAGGGGTTGTTTGAGTGTCTAAAACAGTCCCCGGACTGGGGGGCTTCATTGCCCCCTGGGCAGGTTTCCCACGAGAAATTGAAACTTAGAACGAAGTTGGGTTGGGTGTCAGCTATGCGGCTGTGGTTGGTGAAGGAACGCACACCGAGACAGGTGCTATGTTGGAGTACCTACACGGTCACATTCAGCTGTTGTGTTACATGGCAGAAAAGGATGGAATTGTAGCATGAGTTCGAGCTTATGCACGCTTTTCGTAATTGTTAGTTCATTCGTCTCAAATAGCATTGTTACATTAGACGTCAATCAACAAACACCACGAAGACGAATCTTGTACCGCAATGCATACCATACTTTAGTTTGTAGGAACAAGGTAAAAGGAAGCTGATATAACTTTCCTTGCAGCCTGGAAGCATTCCGAATTTCAGATTGATACAAAACTTTTCATGGTGATGAACCAATGGCACACGTAATCAACCATTTATTATATTGTTGCTGAAAAATACGAATAAAATTAACGCGTTTTTGAACTTACAATTTCCTGCCATGGGGGGCGTTTAATGGCTTGCCAAACTGCCCCCCCCCCCCCCCCCCCTCCGCCGTCAAATGCCCGCCACACTAGTATAATAATATTACTAAAATTAAATTATCAAATCACAAATTTATTTTGGGTATTTTCTTCAGATAACGGACATAATGTAGGTAAAACGTAATCGCTTAAGTCGCCATTTTCAGATAAAACATGACGAAATAACTGTGGTATGGTCAACAACAACAAAATCGCCTTCAGCGAAAGAGCTTCCGGCGGCTGGGGCTTCGCCCCCAGACCCCGGCTACCCGCCACTACTTGCCCCCTCAGTTTATTACGTTGCCCCTCCTTTGCCCCCCATTATTTTTGTCTGGCGCCGCCACTAATTAGGCTTGACTAAAACGCTGCCGTGGACACTGTTGAGTTACAGATTTCGTCGTTTCAGACTATTTAGGTAGGTATCTCTGCACATGTAGGCTGATGTCAGTCTGCCAATCTGGGACACTTTCTCAGCAAGCACACGCGATGATGACCGGGCAATTACTCCCATTTCCCCCGTCTAATTGCCCGAGTAGCAGTCGTCGCAAGAAGAACACGCGTCTCACAAGCCTATTAATAACGAGAGTTGACAATAATAATTACGAATCCCCATTTCAACGTTGTCTAATTTCAAACGTTTAGAGTAATTTAGTTGTAATTGGATGAGCGAAGCAAAGATTTCAATTTCACTGACCCCCCCAAAAAAATTAGCTCCGTTTGTTCGCGCTCTACTGGGCAAACGGCATAATATAATATGCGATCGTGATGAAAATTGGAGGGGACCTTTGAAATCTCTGATTTTAGACCTGCCACGTTTTTTTTTGTACAATCGAAGAAATATTTCTCATGAATATCGTACTTTTACGATTTTTTCTATTTTTAGTGCGATATTTTCGAGTCATTTGGGCCGATTCTGACCAAACTTGTGGGGCTACAACTTTCATATTTTACATGGACATTAAGGTTATGGTGATGTAGTACCTTTTGAAAGAAAAAGTTGAAAAAGTTAGCCAGAATCCAAAGAAATACCGGTTTTAATATAAGTTTTTTGAGGTATTAACAATTAACCATAGAAATTTCTCGATTTGTTTAGTCGGGAAACACACCCGTAGGTGTAATTGTTATTACTTACTACAATTCAGAAATTAACAAGGTCCACCCCAACCGGGAATCGAACCACGGATCACCCGCATTCCAGACAGGCGGACTTTTTTAATTTCTGAATTGTAGTAAATAATAACTATAGAAACTTTACAAAAATCACCTTCAATGCGTACAAAAAGCAAGTCTTCGGGCCTCCAGATATTTTACATTCTAATTACCAAAGCAATTAGTACTATTTTATAAAAATTATCCTAATTTAACAAAAATGATATAGCAATGGAACTTGAAGATATATTTTATATTTTTAATATATATTTTACAGGCACAAAGTGGTGTGGCACAGGAGACATTGCCAACAACTACTTCGACCTTGGGGATGCTGACAATATCGACAGGTGCTGTCGAACTCATGACCTCTGCCCTGCTAAAGTGAGAGCTTTTACATCTCGTTACAACCTTACAAACTACTCTTTGTACACCAAGTAAGTACCGGTATAGTATTTGCATTTTGTTTGATGAATATAATAAGTCCACCAACATATACAAGGAGTTAGAAATACAATTGTATTTTGAGAAGACCAAAACTGTTTTTATTTTTTTTTATACACACTACCACTATTGTACTTGTATTACAAAGTTTGAATCAAAAAACTATAGAAAGTAGATTTTTTATTATAGCTTACACTTACCCTTGACCTTGCAGTTTACAATTATTTCAATTTGCCGTGGCAAGATAGCTTGTTCAAAGGCAAATAAAAAACGTAGACGCAAGATATTAAAGATATGATTTAAAAATAATTCATTCCCTAGTCAAAGGTAAGTAAAAACAATAATAAAATAATCAGGTTTTGAAATAGAATATTTTTTGTTATGACTGGACACAAACTTTGACATCTAAAAGTCGCAACGGTGGAAGTATGAAATAAATCAAGAAGAAAAATTAAAATTGTTTTTGATTTCTTGAACTATAATAATTGGGTCCTAGCTCCACTATAACAGGTTGTAAAGAATTGCTGTTGTTATAATTTGGTGTAAACTTGATGGTTACTAGTCTACAAATATTTTATTATTTTGGACGTGAATAGGCTAGCTAACCTAGTTTCAATGTCCATTGCAACAATTGAGCATTTGCATTAATCAAATAGCTACATCAAATAACAGTTAAAGGCTTTATATTGTAAAATTGTAAAAATATTTTGAAGGTGAACAATTTAATATAATATATATATTATATAATATATATAATAATATATATATATATATATATAATAATATATATATATATATATATATATAAATTTTATACATTATAAACCAAATTACACATAGTAAGTTTGGTAAAGTATAGAAAAAATTGTGAACAGCCCAGATCCGAGAATTGAAGCAGATTTTTTACTCGTGACATCCTTCAGGCTACTACTACATTGACAGGCAAAAAAAGATTACAAAATAATTGATGCCAGAAAAGTTGGCAGAAAGAAAGAGCTACTAAGAAAGAAAGAACAGGGACAGGGACATAACCTGAGAATCAACAAATTAATACTACCTATTTCAATTTAAAATTACATTTTGAGAAGCGTTTTTACATATGTTTTTTTTACGCACCTTTATCTAAAAACTGATTCTAAAAGGAAAAATGCTTTTCTGCAGCTACGTACTTGTGTTGCACGATTTATTTTGCTTGCCAGTACAATTTCAAATTTTGTACCTTCGTACAAAACAAATCATGCAACACAAGTTTTTACAGAAATAAGAAAACCATTTTTCATTATGTATATAAGTAGATAAAGGTGTGTTTTTTTTTTTTAAATGCTTCTCAAAAGTTAATTTTGAGCAAGATGACTAAAGTGAGGAAGTTTGAATATAAGAGTTTTTTTGAGGTCCCACCCTAAAAAATTACAAAATCATTCTACTTTTATTAGTCCTGCTTTGCGCTTTCATTCTGCTAATATTTCAGACATGTTTAGAGGGTAATTTTGAAATCAAATTTAGGTCTAGGAATTCACTTTATATGTCCTATCACCTCTAATACAAACAATATAATTTGAAAAGGATAAGTTTCATAAACATCTTAAATTTTTTTCTCATTTTAGAAATAAAAGTAAATATTCAGACCAAGTGAACAAGAGATGATTTCTTGTGTATTCTTGTTTAGGTCTCACTGCAAGTGTGACAGCACGTTCTACGACTGCCTGAAGGCAACGAACAGTCCAACAGCAAACCTGATGGGCAACCTCTACTTCAACATTGTGCGCGTGCCTTGCGTGGAGGAGATTGGCTGTGAAGGAGATACCTGTGAGCGCAAGAGACGATTCAGGGTGGCCAGGAAGCACTTCTGAGTAGAGAACTCTCACTTGTAAGGAGAGCACCAACAGAGTTCTTGTTTGAACTACTTCATCGGGAGTGAGGGGATAAACACACAGTTCTTGGTAACAGCATACAATAACCTGCAAAGTATTGGTTAGCTGTAGAACATTTTTGAAGACGCAAAATTACTGAATTACATTTGCATACAATAAAAAGACAACAAGTGATAACAGTCGGAACGAGCAGGATATGTTCAGATTCCATTGCAAAACATTTGAATTATTGGTCAGAAATTACCAATTAATGCTGCTATCAGCGATTGCTTGGTTCCAAAGTAGCACAGTTAATTGATGGGATGTATGTAGTAGACACATAATGACAAATTCTTATCCCCACAAGTGTCCACTGTTCATTAACTAATTAACTTATGTACTTCTAATTTAAATTGAAATGCATATTTTGATCCCTTTAGATTAATGTATGCATCTTAATCTTATGTTAAGATATATATCTACCTACTGTACTGTGCTACTGGTACAAGTACATTACCGGTACCATTTACAGCCAGGACACCAGTTTACTGTATTTGACCTTCATACCCACACTTATAGCACTGCCTCATATTATTTGATAGATGTACGGAAATTGTGAACTTATACAGTATTATTATAATTCACATTTTTAGCTTTCATGGCCCGTAAACATTAAATCTAAGTTGTACGAGTTTCCGGTAATTTCACCGCATTGCAAGCTAACATTTTATGTACATCAACGTTTCTTTACTTCTGTGGCCGAGGCTGAATAAACTAATCGGCCTCACTTATCATGAATATAATATGTTACTCACAAAGGTAACAAAACGTTGAGGTATAGTCGTTTCGAGCAAGTAAGCAGATGCTGCCATCACCGGCGGGTGGATTACATACAACCAATCAGCGGTCCCCAATTTAAAATACTGTTTGCTCATTGGCCCGCTGAACCGCGCGCATCGGCCTACTTGCTGCAGAACAAATATACGTTCAATGTTACCTCGTAACGAAAATAATGGGAAACTCATACAACTTTGATTTAGTATTATGTATTATTGTCATTATTGATGCTTTAAGGACATTCATATCATCAATGCCTACTTAAAATCATTGCTGTTACAATGATTTTCAATAAATATTTTGAAGACAATTTTTAACCAAGAAAGATGTGGGAAAGATAGAATAATATAATTAAGTTATATTAATAGTTAATACATTGCATTTTGCAGAGTAGTCAATTCTGCAACTGACATTTTGACACATAATTTCAATTCAATTTATGTAAATTGACAAAGTATAGAATGATGTGCACTAAATATTATATATTTGGAATTTATACTGGAATTCTGTACACCTACAATGTTACACTTTTGTAAATTAAATATATTACAAACAAAGAAGTAAGTTTTATTATTGCAACATGCTTTATACCTACGGAAGTCATTTTAATTCACAGCAACATTATCAACAGAAACAATATCAGTGTTAGTCAAAGTACTTTAAAATTACTACTACAGTATATTGCTTAAAACTCTTGACCATATAACCAAAACACCGATATGAATGTGCTTCACACAGCACACCTAGAACACGTGGTTGCCATTGCTCGTGGAGAAAACTTGAGCAAACAACCATCCCATTAGCCATACATTCCATGTTGATTTTTAGGAGAGGGAGCGCAGCGACTGAGTTTCACAACGTAAGTCCACCAGGTCTTTCTTGTGACTAGTAATGTCAGTAAAATGTTTGTTTGGTCCCATATGGCCGAACGGCCAAACAGATTGAGCTGAAATTTAAAAGTTAAAACAGACATCCGTGATCATGTGTACTGAGAATTCTCATTGCTAATGTTTTTTAGCAGTTAACTGCTAAAAAAAATATTAGCAATATGTTTTGCGATTTAAACCTACAAGAAATAATACATTGAAAATATAAGCTGAAATGTGTAGGATTTAATGTTTCAACAAAGCTTTTGTACTAAAAAATATTTTTTTAAATTTCAGGCGGTGGATGCATGCAGTAGCTAAGGTGTATCAAATCTTGCACGCTCAAGGTTACCCAAAATTCCACTAGGAGATTGAGTAAACCTTGCAATCTTTACACATACTTTGTACTGGCTATGTTTTCCATAGTACTGTGTAGTGTATATGCATTTCAAAACATATTCTATAATTTTTTAATACAATTCAGAAACAAAAAAATCTATCCCGACCATTGTTTGAACCCGGGTCTCCTACATTCCGGGTATAAAGGCGCCTTAGCCAGTTATAGACTAGGAAAACGCCAAAGTCGTTGCTAGACGAGTAGCGAGAGTCATGTGTTGAGTACCCAGGAACATTTGAATTTAAGTTGATTGATATAAAAGTTATAAAAAATGATAGGGTTTTGACTTTTGAGTTTATTTGGTATAAGGGCACGTCAACTGTAAGGTCATAATGCACGACTCTAGCCTAGGGTAGGCTAGGGAGGAAAGACCCATGCTGGATCCAGCCTAAGGTAGGGGGAAGAAAGGGAATGTTACCGGGTACTCAACACATGACTCGCTTACTCGTCTAACAACGACTTTGGCGTTTTCCTATTAATTTTAACTCGGCAATCTCAAAGTCTTGGTAGGCTTCCTTCACATGAAGCAATAAATACATAATGAGAATTATTACAGTACACTGAGTACAGGCATAGAAGTATATGCCTAGAATGGTACAGGTAACCAAACATAATTGATAGTAATACAACCAGATAAAGAATAACTAAACAGCTAGTCTGTAAATATGCCGAGACAACTTACGGTATTTTTCTTTCAGGAAAAAGTTTGTGAAAGAAGTCGTAAGCGTCATTCTATGAAGCAAAGAATTATTTCTAAATAAAACACAACAATAGACCTTCAAAATATAAAAGAAACACAAGTTTTCAAGTACTATTATTTTATTAAGCATATATAATTACAACATGTTTTAAGTTTTGTTTGGTCACTTTTCATCAATGATGAATGTTTATAACTTTATAGGATGATCATAGTTAATATTTGCTCATCTTTTTCTTAATTTGGAAGTGACAGTTTGCAACTCAATGATGTTGAGTCAAAGTAGTGTTCTGGAGGTTAATAGCCAAGCTGAGATGTGGTTCTAAATTTGACTGAACAGAACAATTCAATATTCTATTTTGAACCTCATTGCAAGGATGGTTAATTAAGTTTCCAATCACCCACAACACTTCTTGACGCAAGTGCAAGTGTGGAGAGGTTAGAAGAGAGTGCAAAATGGGGAAAAACTGAGGCAAATTATCCAGTAGTTTCAATGTAAAGTTTCCTGTCTCATCTCCAATTAGGTTTCCTAAGACCCTCACTAATGCTGTTTCCTCTTGAACATTGAGTATTGGACCTGCAGGTGACAACAACTGTAATGCTGTATCAACAACATGATTGTCGTGGAATACATCATCACACGATGGAGAGCAAGAGAGCAGGTAAATAAGCCAGTACGCAGATTGCTCTTTTGCCAGCAACGAACATGTACACATGGCAACATCGTGAAGTTCTGTCGGGCTGCAACAAGGAAATCATGTACTATTTAAAAATCTCAGTAATTACAATAATGAATAATTGGATGAGCGTAGCGAGCGAAGCGAAGATTCCATTTCACTACACTGGAGAAAAAAATCCGGAATGTTTTTTTTTTTTTCTTTCTTTCTTTCTTTCTTTCTGTATTTTTGTGTGTCTGTTAACACGATTCCGGCTAAACCGATACTCCGATTGCGATGAAATTTCATGGAGGCCTTCGAAATCTCTGAACTTAGAACTGCCACGTTTTTGAGCGCAATCGGGAAATTTTTTCTCATAAAAAACGCAATTTTACGACTTTTTTTATTTTTAAATACTTTCTTCGACTCATAACACCTACATGCTTTATCCGATTGTAATGATTTTTTCGCAGAACCTTAATTTCATGAATTAAGATATTCGTGCGAAATTTGAGCGTAATCGAAAAATTATTTCTCATGAAAATCAAAATTTTACGGGTTTTTTTCTTTTTTAAAACAATTCTTTGACTTATTACACCTACATGCTTTATCCTATTGTAATTATTTTTTCACAGAACCTTAATTTTATGAATTAATATATTCGTGTTAAATTTGAGCGCAATCTAATATTTATTTCTTATGAAAATTGCAATTTTACGATTTTTTTCTTTTTAAAAAATTACGATTAATTAAAAAAATTAAGTTATTTTTTTATTTAATTTAATTTAATTAAAAAAAATCTTCGACTAAGTAATGATTTTTTCACAGAACAACAGAAAATCCGCGTAACACATGGCAGCTCAATGCACCAATTACGCTCATCCAACAACGCGGCGGGACTTAAGCGTTTTCCTAGTGTACTACTTCAAGACTGTTGGATGAGCTTCTTTGGGCTATAACTTCTTGAACAAGTTAAATTTAATTGCAAAATCCAGTGAATTTCTCATACCTACATTCTGATTTCTGGAGCACTTACATAATATTTCCAATTTTAACATCAAAATTTGAAACTTCAAGAAATTGTGTAGAAAATGTATTGTTCATGTCTCTTCATAAAATATTTGCACATTTCAAACAAATTATTGTCTCTTTTTAAGCTTGGGAAATTAAGATTTTCTCTTTCTTAGCATATATTGTGTTACAGCCAGCTACCAAAACCCCCAAGCAATGGATTATGAAAATGTTGCCTCTTCTTGATAAGAGACATATTATAATATATAGGTACATTATAACTTGACAATTGACATACAAAAACAAACCACAACTATAAAGGACAATTGGTAGATTTATACAAAAGAGAGTAGTAAAATTAAATTAAACACTTTTATTTTGCATTACAACCTATTTGCTCAATCAAACAATTTTAAGGTCATTAGTATTTGGTACACTAACTAGTTACTACTGTAGTCTTTTACCAACTATTAGTATTACAGTACGGGTACATAAATGATTACTCAACACATGCAAACATTACATCAGATCAATACAACAATGGCCAGTCGTTTTCAGATTCAATCACTTTAAATTTTAATAATTAATAATTACTGGCGGTGTTTCCTTTGTTTGCCTTTGTTGCAACCTCTCACTTCTTCTTGAAACTGCTGCAAAATGTCAATTTTTTAATATTCATACAAGACTCGAATTGAATAGCTGTGGTGAGTGTGTGAAAAATGATATGACATGTTATTTCAGAAAATACACAAGTTGACACGGCTAATATTTTCATTATCGATTATTCAAATGTTATTGAATATCAATTATCGTGTACAACCCAACTAAGTACAAACTAAACCAGAAAATCGGGTATAATAACAAACAATAAAACTAGCAGGAAAATCACTTACGTCAACTTATTAAATCCCGTTCGGACGTAGTGGGTCAGGGCATAGATAACTGATTCAATACAATCAGTGTGTAAAGAAACCAACGCTGTAAGTTTTGCCGCTAAGCCTTGATCATGCAGGATGGACCAGGCCTTCAAGCAACTTCCTGCCAAATTACCCAAGGTCCAGACACACACGTCCTATAAAAAACGAGGAATTATGAATACATAACTAGTGCGCTACCCCACAACTGTTATTACAATACTTATATATAGCTGCTTTATCGAAAGAATGCACATGCTAGCGGCATCGGCGGGGCCAGGCGGGCCAATGACTGAGCAATCGGTATTTTAAATTAGGGGCCGCTGATTGGCTAGAACTAGCCCGCCGATGACGTCACCATATGCAAACTTCCGATGGAGCACTCAGCTATAATAGTGTAGTAGGTATATTATAAAAAATAAATACAGTAGGCCTAGGATTAAAAAAAAGAAAAGAGGTATTGGATTAGTACCTACAGGTTATCTAGTTAATATAATTGGAATCATCCTCCCACATCTCAGTCCTTGCTCGCATGGCCTATTAATTTTTTTGCCGTCTTCTTGGTCCAATGGTAGACGAGTGTTTGCTCTTTTAAAATTCTTCACATATTTTCATCATACATCTCAGATTAGAAAAGCGTTTCCCTTTTCACTACTGGTGAACACTACTGAATTTCAAATGTTAGCAAATCCCTACTGAGTAGGCCCTACACTTCTTTACATACTTTTTCACTTGGCATAATATAATATACTAGGTACCGGTAGTAATAATTAAACATAGACCTGTTTTATAGAGGGGAGTTAACTTTATTAGGCCTATACATATATGGACAAAATATAATAGGGAACCTAAGTGGGCGTTGTCTGGTTCTCTCCGGTCAGCGTGGTATAGGCGATTAACCCGTGCTAAATGTTTCGTAAGCGATAGCGCGAGAACCCGACCACGGACCGGAATTATATTCATACTGTAAGAAACTATAATCTTTCCTCTTTGCGTGGATATACATAACTCTGCTCTGTCACAAATATTAATGACATTTGTTTTGAGTCGAAGTGAACTCTACATTTACACTGTTGCCAAACCTTCCAAACTGCTCATGAAAAAGCACGTAAAAACATTTTGTCCGTGGCATCAGCATAACATTTGTTATCCGACTTGCTTTGTGGCTACTGTGAGGTAACTGGGTTGTACTAGATTATACATTACTAGTAAAATATCCTTTAATGTGCCAACAAAATCTTGAATGAAAAGTACATTTAGCAACCATGGACAGGCGCGTGGTATGCAAGGATGCCACAGCTGCACACAACGTGGCTGCGTCTCGCTTAGGCTGCTGCTCAGTCAGAGTACATTTGCGACAGCGCGCAAACATGGATCCATTAAACTCATAATAGTTTGAATTTAGGAAGCGTCATCGAGCAAAGTAGAATGCCATCATCTTCTTCACAAAATTATGCATCTTGTGATGTTATTGGTTTAGATTTCTTTTGCGCGAGTCAAAAGATACGGCGAGTTACATTTTCGTACCATGCTAATTCTTATGGGCGCTGAGACCAGAGAGAACCAATTTCCTTCCCGCCTTAAAAACTTAGGTTCCCTATAGGATGTTTCATTTTTCTGACATAATTGATGTATTAACCTACTAGGCCTACTTGGTCTAGATATGTACATACAGTATTGTAATTTTTTTTAATATTATTTTTATTGGTATTTATGTATTAGCCTAGATTTATCATGACATGTAATACACTAAACATGGTCTACATGGGAAGAGTACCTGTAACATTACTCAAATAAAATTAATCAATCACTCAAGCATAGCTTCAACATTTTTTTTAAAACTAACAAAACCAAATATTTTATTTTAAACTACTGAAAACACAGCCATAATAAGTCATTTAGGCAGGGTAGTCAGGGCTAAGGTGACCAGACGTACCAGTTTGACCGGTACGGTACCGTTTTCAGAACACTTGTACCGGTGTCCCGAGAGACTCGTTAAAATGACGTATTTGTACCGGTTTGCAATTTTGGAGGGGAAATGTCCCGGTATTCTGTCAACTGTACCGTGTGGAAGGATAAGGTTTTACTTAAAAATACACTCCTCCGATAAATACTAACAGTTATAACATTGATATAGTTCTTCCACTTCCAAGAGATAATTCATTTTCTCTAGGGGTGTGCTAGTATTATTCAATGATTTTGGTGGAGGTGCCGGGTCGCGCACGTGCGTGAAAACGTAAATATTGTGTTATACCAACCCTGAATATCCATAATACTAACCTCAGTCATTTGATACAAATTTGTGTTCTTTTTCGATGTTCTGAACTTTTTTTTTTGGTACAAATAATAGAAATATGTCACTATAATGTTTGTATCAACATTTTCTGTAATACCACTTACTATAGAATTATAAGTCATAGCCTAGCTCTAATAACATTTGCGCTTGATCATTAAAATGATCTAGAGAGATTACATTTTAAATCAATTAGATGTTACTTTTCTCACTTTTGGAGCCAACATATAGACATATCAATAAATAAAATTAATATTGAACATAATGTTAAAAAATATTTATAGCCAAAGAGTAATAGTGAAATTTAAAAAAAGACGAAGTTCTCGGACTCGACTCAAATTAAAAAATCAAGACTTGCACACACCTAATTTGCTCAGTCAATATTTGCATTGGATTTGTTTATAGATAATGAAAAATTAAAATGTAATAATCATGCAACTTAACTACGTTTTTGATTAATTACATACCTACACTAA
This sequence comes from Sweltsa coloradensis, assembly GCA_024449915.1. Classification (NCBI taxonomy): domain Eukaryota; kingdom Metazoa; phylum Arthropoda; class Insecta; order Plecoptera; family Chloroperlidae; genus Sweltsa; species Sweltsa coloradensis. The sequence goes on along the minus strand of JAMZAV010002449.1, from coordinate 32,440 downwards.
TTATTTTGTTGAAAAAACAAAATGTATTAAAAGTTAAATCATGCATATTATACGAATTCAATGCATTTTCAATTATGTTTATTATTATTGATTAGAACTTCATTAGTGTGATGCCCTCATCAATACATTACAGTTTACATGCATTATTTTCTGCCGAGAGCTTATATTTTATTTTGTACTATCATTTTTAAACCACTAGATTTAGATTTTATGACTACAAAAATGTACACATAAAAACCATTTTTAATTCATATTTTCATGTCAGAAAACTGTTTTCTTGGCATTTGACCATTTTTATCTCAAAACAAAATATGCCTTCAGCGTCTGGGGCTCTGCCCCAGTCCCCAAAATGGTCCGTGGAGTACAAAGTACATTTCTTACACTTAAGTTGTCCGGGTTTTTAACTTTCAAAATATGGTCACCTTAGTCAGGGCCCAAAACACAAATAACAATTATAATTTCAACTTACAATTAAGGGTATGTTGAAGCCTTCCAAGTGTGTTATTAGGTAAGGGGAAGCTGTTTTGGCTAATGTTGAACAATGGTTGGCATTGCCAAGAGATAGATTACAACAACAATTAGCAGCTGCAAGTTGAAGTGATTCATTTTGACCTGGGAACAAACAAAACATACAATAATGAAGTGCAAATGCAAATTCCTTATGTGGAAATTATCATACATAACCTTTAGAGAATAGGACACGCATTTTAGGAAAATTAGTAATTACTGTTTGCTCGGTTGACTAACATCACAGTTGTTTGCAACTTTTGGAACATACTTTTCTGAAAATTGTTTTTTTAACAAATAAAAATTTATTTTGGGTGGTTTTAATATTGGCGGGCGCCTAGTCCTTCCTATTTGTAGGGTCTAGACCAGGGTTGCCGTTTTTACGGATTTTATCCGTTTTACGGATTTTGAAGGTGCATAACAAATATAAATAAAATAATAAAATATAATAATATAATGATAATAATGACAAATTTTTATTCCAATTTACGGCTTAAAAAAAAAAAAACACAAAAAAGTTTTTTTTAGTTCTTTGTTTTACGCTGTTTTTAACAAGGGCTGGTCAAAAAATCTATGTTTCAATGCGATATCGATAAGTGGGAATATTTTCGATGTATAAATATCAATATTTACACCAAGTTTTAATATGCCTTATGCAGGCATACAATCAACAAGTAACTGTAGTTACTTGACAATGATCGCCCACATTGTTTACAAAAAGCATGTCTTCTGGCCCCACTATAGTGGGGTCTATAAGCTCCAATATATATAACAATCGTGCAAATCGTGAAGAAAGCATAAAAATTTAGTGAATTTACTATATGACCACAAGGAATCCAAAATCGATGGCCCCAAGTTGAGTTCCTGTAACTTCTTTTAATTGAATAATAAAATTAATTGATTAAAAAAAACCAACAAAAAAAAATTAAAGGAGACAAACACAGTCGACATTGGTATCAAATGAAAGCTTATTTTACGGAGAATAATAAATGAAAAAATATTTAAAAATTAATTAATTAATCATCTAATTATTGAATTTTAGTAATATTTTCCCCACTTTCGATTTATGTATAATTATGTACACCTAAAATTCTACCGATTGACATACAATTTCACCCCTTTACTAACATAATGCCAATAAATCCAAATTTTTGATGGCCCAAACAAATTCTTACAACTCCTAGATTAATGGATTATGAAATTAATAATTAGATTAATACCAGTTAAATGTTGACATTCAAAAACCACGGGTCAACTGATGTATCAAATAATAACAAAACAAGCAAAATAAAAGAAAAAAAGTGATGGCCCCAAGGTCGGGTTCTTATCACTTTCCCATTAATTCAATTAATTTAAATTTAACGGAAATTTAAAATAACAAAAATTACAAATTAAATGTACAAAATAAACACAGCATAGTCGACTTGGGTATCAAATGAAAGCTATTTCACGAGTAAATAATATGTGAAAAAATGTCTTTCATTAATAATTAATCACCCCAATTAATTACATTTTAGTAAAATTATCCCACTTTTGACTTTTGTATAGTTATGTATTCCAAAACTTTACCGATTGTCATAAAATTTCACCACTTTAATAACATAATGCAATTAATCCAAAATTTTGATGGCCCCAAACAAAATTTCCCTCCAACTCCCAGATTAATGGATTAATGAATTGGAATGGCTAAATTCCATTAAAATTGTCTTAACATTCAATTATGCGCTACGATAAAAATTGTAGTATTAAAAACAATATATCACAATAAAACCTAAATAATGATGGGGTCCAAAACTGAATTCCACAAAAATTATTATTAATTGAATTAATGGAATTAATTATATTTATTTCAATCAAATGTGTAAATGATCACAACAAAGTCGACTTGGGTACCAAATGAAAGCTTTTTTTATGAATAATTTAAATCTGAAAAAAATTTTTAAATTTAAATTTAAATTTAATCATCTAATTAAGGAAATTTAATCATCTAATTAATTACAATCTAGTAGAATTTTACCACTTTGGTTATGTATAGGTATCAAAAACTCTACCGATTGTCATAAAACCTTACCACTTTACTACCGGTAACACGATGTCAATAAAATAAAATAAATAATTATGCACCAAACGAAATTCTTTTTTACTTACATATTATTAAATAAATGAAATTAAGAATTAGCTAGTTCACGTGCCACAGTCAATGGTGTTTAAATAAAAGCCAATTGAATGGTAATTAAGAACATGCAGAATTTTATTAAGGCATATGTTTATTAATATGCTTTCCGTTAATTAAAACCCTTTAATTTAAAAATATTACTTGTTACATATGAATGATCAATTCAACTTTTAACTTCCACACTATTTGGTGGGTTTACTCAAATAAAAACACTAACGAAATCCTACGAAAATTTACTTTAAACATGGGCAGTCGTTACGGTATTCAATTGGTTTTGAATTAAATATAATTGAATATGATTGAAATGTATTGAGTTATATTGTATTGAATTGAATTACATTAAATTGGACTATTAAAAAAAGTGTATAAGGACAATACAGAACAAACATAGGTTGAACAAATAAAATGTTCCACATTAATTATTGTAAAGGGGCAATTCGTAGTCATAGAAATTAATTTTCGGGTCGGAAATTTTAAAATATTGAATAGTTTCCCTGCCCACGACAGTTTAGATTCAAATTGGCAATTTTTTGTTTCTTTGGTTACTTTTAAGACCGTAACATTGTCTGTTTCCCCTGGTAAATGGTAAGATTTTATGACAATGGGTAGAGTTTTGATACCTATACATAACCAAAGTGGTAAAATTTTTCTAGATTGTAATTAATTAGATGATTAATTCCTTAATTAGATGATTGATTAATTAATTAATTAAATATATTTTTTTAGATTTTAAATTATTCATAAAAAAAGTTTTCATTTGGTACCCAAGTCGACTATGCTGTGATCATTTACACCATTTGATTGAAATAAATATAATTATCCTTAATTCAATTAAAAATAATTAAGTGGAATTCAGTTTGGACCCATCATTATTAGGTTTATTGTGATCATATTGTTTTAATACTACAATTGTCAATCGTAGCGCATAATTGAATGTTAAGACAATTTTAATGGATTTAGCTCATTCTCAAATTTCATTAAAACCATTAATCTGGGAGTTGGAGGAATTTGTTTGGGGCCATCAAAATTTGGATTAATTGGCATTATGTTATTAAAGTGGTTTAAATTTTTTTGACAATCGGTAAAGTTTTTTGGAATACATAACTATACAAAAGTCAAAAGTGTATAATTTTACTAAAATGTAATTAATTGGATGATTAATTAATTAATGAAAAACATTTTTTCACATAATATTTACTTTGTGAAATAAGCTTCATTTGATACCCAAGTCGACTATGCTGGGGTTTATTTGTACATAATTTTGTAATTTTTTGTATTAATTGCCGTTAATTGAATTAATTGAATTAATGGGAAAGTGATAAGAACCCGACCTTGGGGCCATCACTTTTTTCTTTTATTATGCTTGTTTTGTTATTATTTGGGTACATCAGTTGACTGTGGTTTGTGAATGTCAAACATTCAACTGGTATTAATCTAATTATTAATTTCATTAATCCATTAATCTAGGAGTTGTAAGAATTTTGTTTGGGCCATCAAAATTTGATTTATTGGCATTTTTTAGTAAAGGGGTGAAAAATTTTATGTCAATCGGTAGAATTTAGGTGTACTAATTATACATAATCGAAAGTGGTAAAATATTTCTAAAATTCAATTAAATTTGATGATTAATTAATTAATTTTTAAATATTTTTTTTATTTATTTTATTCTCCGTAAAAAAAGCTTTCATTTGATACCAATGTCGACTGTGTTGTCTCCTTCAAACTTTTTTTGTTGGTTAATTAATCCAAATTTAAATTGTATTAATTCAATTAATAAGAAAGTTACAGGAACTCAACTTGGGACATCGATTTTGGATTCCTTGTGGTTTATATTAGTAAAATTTACCACTTTTCATGCTTTCTTCACGATTTGCACGATTTTTAGGCTTTTAGACCCCCTACTAGATATTTTACATTCTATTGTTTATTGTTAATTTCATAGCAATTAAATTAACTTTGATAAAATTATTATATTTTAACAAATAATTTTGCAATAGAACTTGAAAAAGTAATGAGATCCCACACATAACAAAACCTTGTAAAAATACAGCCAAACCTTACACACTCAAAAGACATGAGATCTAAAAAAAGGGCCAAGCTCATCTACCCTTCCACATTTGCGCATTCTTAATTCATAAACATACATTGTTCCGTAACAACATCTTAGAAAAGCTTGGCAAGATAGAATTTGCATGACCATAACTTTTAAATTAATTAGAAAAAAAATAATTTGGATGGACTATTATGTTTAAATTAATACTAGTTGCAAATTCTATTTTGCCAAGCTTTTCTAGGATGTTGTTACGGGACAATGTAAGTTTATGAATTAAGAATGAACAAATGTGGAAGGGTAGATGAGCTTGGCCCTTTTTTTAGACCTCATTTCTTTTGAGTGTGTAAGGGTTGGCTGTATTTTTACAAGTTTTTGTTATGTGTGGGTACATAATAAACCATAACCATACCTAATTCAGTTACCATTATCAAGTTACATTGTCATCAAAATGTAAAAAATTAGCGGTACGGTATACAAAACGAATGCTATCAGTTTCCACACCATTCTTGCACTCAATCTTTCCACAATAAGTGAGTTTAGTCTGAGCTCACGCACGCTTTCATTATGTAACATCCAACATGTCATTTAAGGTTATGTTTTGTTAACAATACTAATAATAATATGATATTGAAACAATCATATTTATAACTATTTAAGTAATGTTTTACCTGGTATGTTTGATACAATACCTCTAAAGTAGGTAGGCTAATCAAAATATCACTTTATATTCTAATAAAAAATATTTCTCTTACAATGAATTGTCCAATGATTTGTATTATTTTAATGTTAATTAATTATAGTTTCACTTTAGTTGTGTAGTGGATGATGAGATAATATTGTTATACAGTGAGCACACTCAACTTTCATTTATGCAGAGTTATGAAATACAGCGTGTGTTATAGTGAGTGCACTATTATGGCAGAACAAGCAGAAACAAAATTAATACATCATAAAACATAACCATACCTAATTCAGTTACCTTTATCAAGTTACATTGTCATCAAAAAATGTAAAAATATTAGCAGTATTCAAAACGAATGCTATCAGTTTCCACACCGTTGTTACACTCAATCTTACCACTGTAAGTGAGTTTAGTATGAGAACATCTGCATTCTTCAAGACGGTCCCCAGTGAATGTTCTTGGTGGAATGAAGTATCGAGGACTCTTTTTTGATGTTACGATAATCCGACGACCAAACTTGGTATTTTTCTCATTCCAATCCGTAATGAAGATTGATTCCCCAATTTTCAGTGTCTAGACGTTTTATTTCCCCAGCATCAATATTGCCAACAGCATTTAATTCTTCAACAAGATTTGTGTACATACTTTCCCTGGTCTCAAGTTTTACAACCTGAGATGCTTCATCTGCTTCATCTATGTCCGCTTCATCGATGATGACAACCTTATTATTATCATACACGTTTAAGTGCAAGTTTTTTCCTCATATCCACAGCAGACATATCCACAGCAGACATATTTCTAGCAAAAGAGTAATAAAAAGGGTAAGCAAAAACGTTTGTTTCGGTATTAATCTAACATGAATTAATATTACATAAATTCCCTGAATAGAAAAAATGCCAGTCATATTTATGACAGATTGAAAGAAGCAGTAGAATTAATTTCTTGGGATGTAAAAGGACGTGTTTCTATGATTGGACAAAACGTCAGTGGTTCAAATATTACAGATCTAATATCAGACGTGGTAAGAAAACGAAAATATTCTAAAATCCCCGAGGGAATAGATTTTTTTGCGGACATTTTGGCAAATTTAAAGTTTCCACACGAACTAATTGGAAACACTCAAACACGTGACATTCTAAAACGGAAAATAAAAGAGCACACCCCATCACCTTAACGATTAGCACGACGTAGACGTAGCAAACAAATAGCTTGGGAATCTTTCAATTGTTAAAATGAACTTAAGGAATCAAAAACTCTTACACAAAGCTTACACTAATCCAGTCAATCCTGGAGGGTTCACCACTGCACTTAAACTATGGCGCTCAGTTAATAAAGCAGTTCCCTTGAAGGAGGTGAGAACATGGCTCGAAAGTCAAGAGACGTATACATTACACAGACCTGTGAGAAAAAAATTTCCGCACAATCATTACATCATCTCAAATGTTAATGACATGTGGGAGGTAGACTTGAATTCACTCGTGTCTTTGGCTAAACACAATCGAGGATATAAGTACATTCTGACAGTAATTGAAGTGTTTTCAAAATTTGTATATTCACGTGCAATAAAGTCAAATACTTCGAAAGATGACATTTTTTATTTATCGGGTTGTTCGTAGCGGCGGTAGTGATATCTTTCTGTCGACGTTTCGAAGACCATGTTATCTTCTTCTTCAGGACATGAAAATTATGATATGAAGTTTGTGAAATTCCTCTTGTTTCTTGTTATTGTTTTTTTTCTATTGTTATTATTAAAGTTTTTTGATTGGTTAACCTAAATAAGCTTCCTAAATTCACTGTCAGATTATCATTTGCTAGACAACTTTCCTATTTCGTAGTCTTCCACCCCAGACATCTTCCTCTTGAAACCGGCACAATCCCTTGGACTGGATCTATGATAACTTCCTCAATAGGGTTGATTTCTTTCATGAAGACTTCTTCTACAGTATGCAGATGACTTCAGTCATCTGCTAACTGCCCCCAAACACAATATATCTAGCTTTCCAATGATATTAAATCAAAAGGCTGTGCAAATGTCTCAGTACTGCCAGCAAAACATTCTTTCATTATCTCTTCCCAAAACAGTATACATGAATTTTCATACTCCCCAAAATATACCCCTGTCAAGCCCTCTAATCCAAATTGGGAGTAACCACATTATTCGCTCTTCTTCATTTAAACTTTTAGGATTAATCCTAACAGAGACTTTGGATTGGTCGGGTCAAACAAACATTGTTTCATCTAAAATTCTTAGTGGGTGTTATATACTCAGGAAACTTAAAACTATAGTCCAACCTCATATTTTGATTATTACATACTTTGCATTTATCCACTCCCACCTTTCGTATGGTACACTTTTCTGGGGTGCATCGCCTCATGCAAAAAGAGTCTTCATCCTCCAGAAAAGAGCAATCAGGATAATAGCGGGAGCTTCTAGAAAGCGATCTTGTCGGAGAACTCTTTCGACAATTAGAAATCCCAACACTAGCATGTGTCCTGATTCAGTCAGCATCTCTTTTGTTCGCCTTAATACCCACATCTTCCAGCAAAACACAACTGTTCATGATCACTTTACACGTTCCAGCAATTTAGTTCACATTTCCTCTCATAATCTTTCCCTTTTCTCTAAAGGTCCATACTACTTAGCATCAATTATTTATAATAACCTTCCGAATAAAATTCGCTTATGCCCATCTGACAATTCTTTCAAATCTAATCTTAAGTCCTTTCTGCTTAAAAACAGTTATTACTCACTTCATGAGTTTCTATCTGACGGCTCTCCCAAATAAATTACCTTGTTGATTGTCATTAATATCAATATTTACAATGTATTAATTATTATTGTGTGCGTCATTGTAAATGTAATTGCATTTTTTTTATGTTTCATATTGTATTATTACATTTATCTATGTATTAACAAAAACATTTGTTAACCTTAATTTTATTATAACCTTATTCATTTCACTCCACCTATCTCTCTCTCTCTAGAGAATAGGTGATAGTGTTATACTTCTACTCTGTATTAGTCAAATGAATAAAACATTACTTACTTACTTACTTACTTATTGTTTCTCGTTTAGTGACTGACTTTAGAACAGGATCCCATGCATGGCTGAGGACAAAACAGTGATCCCTGTTGAAGTTGTTGGGATGTTTTTTAATTTCTATTGCCTCCCTAACTACTCGTGGCACTGCTGAATCTACCTTGAACAAAACTGACGTTTGATCAAATTGAATTTTATGATCCAATTCTAAAGCGTGATCAGCTACAGCAGACAGGCGTTGATGTCTTTGCAAATCATTTACTCCTCTATCATCTCGAATTGCCTTTGCTGCTAAACCCAGTCGTATGTGTCGTTCATGCTCCTTTAATCTGGTTGATATTTTTCTCCCGGTCTCTCCAATATACACATCTCCACATTCACATGGTACCTTGTAAATTCCACGACTGTCAAATTTACTAGAATCCTTCACGGGTCGAATGAAAGAGCTTATTTTCCTATCTGTACAGAACTTGTCTTGATGTTATTTTTTCTCAGTAACCTACTTATTCTGTCGGTGTTCTTGTGAACAAATGGCAGCACTGCTATAGCCACTGTTTTAGCTGAGTCTTCCATTTCTTCCCTCATCTTGGCTTTCCTAGAAAATGCTTGTTTAATGGTTTTTAGTGAATATCCATTCTGGAGGAATGCATTTTCCAAAACCTTTAGTTCCCCGTGAATGTGGTTTTCATCTGTTAAGACGTCTCTCACGTCGATTCTTAAATATGATTATTCCTCTCAAAATTGAGGAATGTGATATAATGGTGAGTTTTGATGTCGTCTCCCTCTTTACAAATGTCCCAGTAAAACGGACGATGGAAATATTAAAAGAAAGAGCCAAAAAGTACTTATTACCACTTCAATTAGAGATCTCATAGAAGGCTGCACCGATTGTAACTATTTCCGTTTAAGTGGGAACTTTTACCAACAGACAGAAGGTTTAGCAATGGGTTCCCCACTATCCCGTACTAGCAAATATTTTCATGGATGATTTTGAGACCAAATTGCTAAAACGAGTACTTCTCAAACCAAAGTGTTGGCAACGTTATATAGATGATATTTATTGCATTTGGCAACATGGAAGAGAAGCTCTTGATCTATTTCTAGAAGAAATGAATTCTCAAGATCAAAGCATTACGTTCACTATGGAAATAGAAGCAGACAATCAGCTAGCTTTCTTGGACGTGATGGTTAAGAGGGGCGAGGATGGTAAGGTAGCACACACGGTGTACAGAAGCCAACCCATACAGACCGTTACTTACATGCCGATTCTCACCACCACCGAAACAGAAAATGGCAGTTTTAAATTCACTCACCATCAGGTCGAAATGTCTAACAGATGAAAACCACATTCACGGGGAACTAAAGGTTTTGGAAAATGCATTCCTCCAGAATGGATATTCACAAAAACCATTAAACAAGCTTTTTCTAGGAAAGCCAAGATGAGGGAAGAAATGGAAGACTCAGCTAAAACAGTGGCTATAGCAGTGCTGCCATTTGTTCACAAGACCACCGACAGAATAAGTAGGTTACTGAGGAAAAATAACATCAAGACAAGTTTCTGTACAGATAGGAAAATAAGCTCTTTCATTCGACCCGTGAAGGATTCTAGTAAATTTGACAGTCGTGGAATTTACAAGGTACCATGTGAATGTGGAGATGTGTATATTGGAGAGACCGGGAGAAAAATATCAACCAGATTAAAGGAGCATGAACGACACATACGACTGGGTTTAGCAGCAAAGGCAATTCGAGATGATAGAGGAGTAAATGATTTGCAAAGACATCAACGCCTGTCTGCTGTAGCTGATCACGCTTTAGAATTGGATCATAAAATTCAATTTGATCAAACGTCAGTTTTGTTCAAGGTAGATTCAGGCAGTGCCACGAGTAGTTAGGGAGGCAATAGAAATTAAAAAACATCCCAACAACTTCAACAGGGATCACTGTTTTGTCCTCAGCCATGCATGGGATCCTGTTCTAAAGTCAGTCACTAAACGAGAAACAATACAGTGTAAAGAAATCAACCCTATTGAGGAAGTTATCATAGATCCAGTCCAAGGGATTGTGCCGGTTCAAGAGGAAGATGTCTGGGGTGGAAGACTACGAAATAGGAAAGTTGTCTAGCAAATGATAATCTGACAGTGAATTTAGAAAATCATGTTTTTTAAATACTCGATTTCGATATCACTCAACTCAAAATTTTGGTCTCACTTTCTATTCACCACTAGAACTTTGGCGGTATATAGCGGTCATGATAGTGGTGTATATGAATAGACTTCAATATATCAATAAATAAACAAAATACTTGCGACACACCTCACAACTGATCGCGCCACACTGGTGTGTCGCGACACAGTGGTTGAGAACCGGTGATATAGAGTACTGCAGGTGATGGGGGTAATATAGAATACTACATCTATTGGATGGTAATTTGAAGTACTGCAATTAGTCAAGGTTTTACTTAATTGGTGGGGAGGGGGAGGGGGGGTTAGTGGGTAATGACCTAGGGGTGGGGGGTAACCCCCACTCCTCTACTTTATGTCTAGACATTAGCTACACTCCCTCCCCTCGTCTAATTGAACGACTTCTATTACTACTCTTATCAACCCTATTTGGCCTCAAATCATTAAAAATAGGCCTTCTCTTTAAACAAATTATATTTCAATTTTTGTTTCAACAATTACATTATGATATATCGATATCATATCGAAATCGGTACATTTAGGCATTAAAAGGATTTTTAAGGATTTGGGTGTTTCATTTAACAATTTATAAGGATTTTTGATGTGCTCAAACAGGATTTTTATTTTTTGTTGGTGGCAACCCTGGTCTAGACAAATAGGCACAGCCCAATGACCTACCTGAGAGTTCTTTGATGAGAAGATGCAAGGCTTTACATTCAAGAAACATTGTTATATTTTCTTCGTTTTGCAAAAATGCTTGTTTTAAATATATTAATCCTTCAAGATCTGCTTTATGTTTGCTTTTTAGTTTAATTGCCATTTGTTTGACATCTTGTGGAGAAATGTTGCCATCATTGCCACTGTCACCGAGAGTTGCTCGTGTTTGATTGTAACGGTTTTCTCGGTGTTTTAATCGCTCTTTGCGATAAGCCTCTCGTACATTTTCCCGGAATGATTCCATGTTTCAACTGAAAATTTCAAACACAATTTTATTAAGCTTGATAGTAGGCATAAACTTTAGGCTTGTCAAAGAACCTGACAAAAAAAATCAATTAAATTGGTAATGATAAAATCAGTTTTTGTCCCTTTAGGGCAAAAGAGAAGGACCCAAAATTTTGCTTACTCTCTTCACAATATTTTTTCCCTTCATTTTTTTGGAATAAAATGCTGATTTTGGATTCCAAATTGACATCAAAGTTAAAAAAATCCAAGATTAGATTTAAAAATCCAAGATTAGAAAGTTAAAAAAATCCAAAATTAGATTTAAAAAAAAGATTTTCTTCAATTTTCGGTGTTTTTTCATTTTATTTTACATGTTTAATGACAGTAGGCTGTCTAGTGCATGCTTTGGTCATGCATGTGGTTGTGATTTTGCCACTCCACAGCCTTCTTAACTCAGCATAACAACATAATTTCAATTTTATGCATTAATGAAGGGGCAACTGTGTCAATTACTGAACTGTACCGCTCTGCCATAATGGTCTCCCATTCTGACTTGTAAGTTCTCCTCAGGGTGCTTAGTCTACGAAAACCTTGATCCGAGTGATCCGAACGTACATTTGCGAAAAAAACTCATTTCAATAATTAGTTATTGTAAACTTGCGCAGATCCATCCATGCAATCGATCAGATGAAGAATAATGAAACATTAAATCGAGAATTGGGCAGATTGGATCCTGCACCACTGTGAGGTTAGGTATTTAGGCATAAAATTTTCAAATTATAACTTGGAGATTATGGTAGAGACATTTAAAAGGAACGGGTACTGTACCAAGTTCTGTTTTCTCTGTTCATCATTAAATGAGCTTATTGGTCAATTTTCCAATTACTTTTTTAAGATGTGGCCCAAATCTTTGTTCATAAACTAGGTAGGACTGAGGCCTATTCCTAGGCCCAGTGCACAGGAGGCTGAAGAAAATAGCAGGAGAGCACCAGCGATAATGTTTCGAGGTCCATGGAAACAAATTGCATGCAAAATTCTGTCCCAAAGTACACACATAAACTATTCTAGTAGCCAGGCCTACCAAAAAAGTAGGGGTAAGTGGGGTAAATAGGAATATTTTGAGAACTTTTCATCTTTGACTTTCTGTAGAAAGATGTACAGTTGATTTTTTTTACGATTTTTTTGTTGACATTATGCTTTGCACTGTTGAGTGTAGGGAGGGAATAACTTGTAGGTATATGTCATTTTCCTAAAAGCATGTAGAAGGAAAAAAATCAAATGTAAAAAGGTATTGTTCCTATTTACGTCATTTTGGGGGTATACGATAACAGACAACACTGTAGCTTATTGGTGTGAGGTAAAAAGAAATGGTGTAAATAGGATCCACCTTAATACACAGCATACCCCTCGACAACTTAACATCAGCTTGCTTGCAAAAATTTGTATTTGTTTATTTATTTATTTATTTATTTGGACAACAAATAACAATACAAAGTACAGTTAAAGTTTATAACAGTTTTCACCGTGTAGTCCATTTTTGCTAAACATAGACTAGTTGTTACATAAGTATTAATACTAAATATAATATAGGTACGTATTTTACAAAATAGTATAGGCCTATAGCCTATTATTTGGTACCTCCTACTATAATAAAATATAGCAATTATTAGGTAGTTCTGTCTGTCATAAAGTCTTTTATGCTGTAGTATGCCTTTTGTATTAGGAATTTAGTTAGTTCATTTTTGAATTTGATGTGTTCTGTTATGTTTTTTATTGATTGGGGGAGTTTATTGAATAGAGTTTTATTCAAATAATCAGAGTTTTTTTGACCTAGGTTTGTACGATATTGGTTAAGATGGAGGTTATTTTGGTTCCTTGTGTTGTGGGTGTGTATGCCACTGTTGAGTGTGAGAGTGTGGATGTTTTTTCTTATGGCTAAAATTGACTTGAGAATGTAAAGGCATGTAAGTGGTAAGTATAGTTTAGTGTAATAAAGTAGGGGTTTGCAATGCTCCGTCGGCTTAGGGGTACATAATTCCCTGATTGCTCGTTTTTTGCGTGATGAATACCTTGTCGATATGAGTCGATATTCCCCAAAATTCGATTCATATCTCAAGTGCGATTCAAATAGAGAAAAGTAACATATTTTAGCAGTTGATATGTTGCTTATTTGTTTGATGCTCTTAATTGCAAAACAAGCTGAGCTGAGTTTTGGTATTAGGGTGTTGATGTGGGCATGCCAGGTTAAGTTGTTATCTATTGTTATTTCCCAATAATTTGCTTGTGTAGATGATTCTACTGTGGATTTATCATGTGAATTTGTAATACAAGGTATTTGGTTGAGTGATTTGTTTTTTTGGAATGAATGGAATTGAATAAATTTGGTTTTTTGATGAGTTTAGCAGTTGTTTTGTTCACCGTAAACCATTCGGTGGATTCGGAATTCTTTTATCGCCTTCTCTTGAAGTTGTATTGTCTCATTAGCGGTAATACTTGTAGTGAAGTCATCTGCAAAAGCTCTGCATCCTCGATGTTATCAGGTAGATCATTAACAAAGATGATAAAAAATAGTGGGCCAAGGATTGATCCTTGTGGAACGCCACAAATTACTTTTTCATAGTCAGATCTAGTCTTTGTAAGTTTTGTTGTCTTTTAGTTCAGTAATTTCGACGCATTGCAGTCGGTCAGTCAGGTAAGAAGTTATAAGCTTTAGACCATTCCCACGTATGCCATAGTACTCTAGTTTGGCTAGTAGTATTGTATGGTCAACACAATCAAACGCTTTTGTGAGGTCGCAGAATATACCCAATGTGGGTAAATTTAGGTCTACTGCTCCGACAACAGTTTTAAGAAATCTACTGATTGTGTCGCTTGTTGATTGCCTTGTCTAAATCCATTTTGCCTCTCTGTTATGGTATTAAACTCGTCAAAAAATGAGACCATTCGTGTGTATATTATGGTTTCTAATATTTTGTGAAGCTGCTGGAAGAATGGATATTGGTCTGGTAGTTACTGGTTATATGTTTATTTTCTTTTTTGAATATAGGGAATTATTTTTGATATTTTCAATGCTTGAGGAAAGACACCGTCCTCCAGGCAAGTATTGAAAATATCAGACAATGGTTCAGCTAATTCATTGATACATCTTTTGAATACCTAATTGAAAATCATCGATTCCCGTAGAGTATTTAGGCTTTAGTTTTTAGTACTATATCTTTAATTTCATTTGGGGTGTGTTTCATAAAAGTAAAGGGAGTTACTTGGCTTTTGTTTGTCTTTGTTAGGTAAGTTTGAAAATTGTGGTTTTTATTGTTTCCGCAAGTAGGCCAAGTTATGTTATTTGTTAATAGAGATGCTTCCGTCGTGAAGTACTTATTGAAGGTAGTGGCAATTTCAAAGGCGTCATTTATTAATGAGTTTTTTGTTATTGAGTAAAGTTTATTTTCATGGCGCTTTTTTCGGTTTACGATTTATTTCTGTATTTATTACGTTCCATATAGATTTTGATTTATTGTCTGTAGTTTGTTATGATTTCTCTTATGTGGCCATTTTTGCATTTTTTAGAACCTTTTTGTAAATTCTCAAGTATTTTTTGATATATGTTTGCAAAAATGGCACATTTGGGAAATGAGATTTAATATATAAGAGACTTCTTTTATTTGTACTTGAAACCTAATACCTTTGGTTAGCCAATTCTGCAAATTTATAGGTTGATTTATTTTTTATTGTTTTTAAAGGGCAATTTTCATTATAATAGGAGAGCCAGTTTTGTTTGAGAATTCATTGTATTTATCATCTGCTGTATGTGCTTGTGTTACACACTCCCAATTTTCTTCTGTTAAGCTTTCAGCTAGGTTATTTAAGGATTTGACATTTGTTAGACGTATAATTTTGGTAGTTTGAGGTAGCTGATATTGTTGAAATTGTATTGCAATTTCTTGTGCGTAGTGATCAGATATTCCAAAGTCAATTACTTGTGAGATAAAAGGGAGTGTAGTGTTAGTTGCTATATTGTCAACGATTGTTGAGGAATTCCACCTTGGATCAATTCTGGTAACATTTTTTATGGTTAAATTTTTTAGAAATCTTACATAGATTGCGGCGTGTAGTAGCACTAAGGTTGAAACTAGCCTTACCTAAAATCATTTTAGTGGCTCTATTTGTATTTGTAGTTTGCACATATTTTGCTGAGTAGTTGGATGCCACGCTGGAATGCCATATGTTAAAACAGGTCTTATTAAAGTAAGGTAAGCGGTTTGAATTGTACGTTGCCTACTCCTACCGATGGCTGTGAAGATCAAGAAATGTTCCCGTTTACCCCATATAAACATAACCCATCCATTGGTCGACTGTGTTGTTCCTTTTTACCCCACTTGTTCATTACCCTGAACTAGTGTTCCTAATTACTAGAGGTCCGTGTAAATGGTTTTATTTTTTCCTAAATTTTGTTTTTAAATGTAAAAAGTGGTGTTATATGTTGTTTTTTTTGTATTTCTCGCATGACAAAACGGTGATAAAATAAATCATATTGTTTAATATGCAAAGGGAATTCCAATATGCACACAAATCACCATCGTTTTTAGCGCACAGATAACACCTAAGGATTGTTTCTGCAGTTTTTCGTTTTAAAATCAATAATTTATGTGCATTGTTTTCGTCTCAACATGAATTTAAGTAAGACAGCAAGTACAGATTGACAGTTTGTCAATACAGTAGTATAGATAATGTTGATTTTGTGAAAGGAAATAGTAAAATATGGTTTTATTTCGCAGAATAACAGTTAATTTGGTGTTATAACTATTTGGCAGTGTTATATGGTTTTATTACCATTTGGCGGCATTATTTCGGTTTTATTAAATAAAACCATTTTCACAGACCTCTACTAATTACCCCAAATTGGAGGTGGTATGGGGTAGTGTAGGCCTAAATGGGAACAAGGGCTTAACAGCATTGATGGACTAAGATAAGCAAATTACAAACCAATTGAAAACCATGTTCATAGTTCTGGGGAACTTCTTACATGCCAAAAACATTTTTTAGGGTAGCCCTACTCTTTGGACATCAAATTTTTCTCTTAGTTTTTTTGACTGAAACTTACATCAACTTTTTAGTTTAGGGTAGTTAAAAGAAGAAAAAAACTATTGAATAAACATCAAGCTGATTTTTTATATATTGTTGAGAAAATAAAAAGGTTAACATGGAATAATTTTTGTTTTTTTAAACAGGTCATATGGGGTAGATTTTAGGGCTGTTCTTATTTACCCCATGTTCCCATTTACCCCACTTACCCCTACTACTTCTAGATAATAAACAAACTTTTACTAAAATAGGCCTATATGTTAAGATCAACCTGCAAAGTATATCGTGATCAAAATTTAAAAAATAACTAATGGCTCACTTTGGTGTACTTAGTGGACTAGTGGTTCACGACTCTCGAGAGGCAGTTCTCTTCGAAAGGTTCCGGGCTCAAAACACGCTTCATTTTTTAAAACTATTTTGCAATTTTGTACTGGTAGGTACTAAACTTTTCACATTTCTTAATTGCATCACTGACTCATTGGCACAAAAAAAAATTTCAACTCTTTATTTTCTGATACATTTTAAAGCGAGGATCAACGTTACTTTTTAATTTCCTGCGTTAATTGCCGCCATATTTGCACTAGAAAACTCGCACTGCTGGGCTCGCCCCGCAAATACAGGCGCGTTCTTTGTTTGACCTTGAAAGTTGTGCATCAAACGTCACTTGGGCCTACATTGTGCAGAATGCAGATGCAGGTCAAGCATCTAATTGTCAGGTCATTCTTTCAAACCTCCTACATTGGCCAGTGGCAGTTTGGCAGTTTATTCTCTTAAGCATATTGTAATTGTTTGATTGCAACAGGCCAGGAGCTACACCCTAATGAACATAACAAAATTTTACTCTTAGTTTGTGGTCCAAAAAACAAGAAAGTAGCTGTAATTTTTTTTTTTTTAAATAATAAATTTTTGGTAACGGAATTACATTAGGAAACAGTGTATAAAAAGAGTTAAATGGCTAAAGTTCGTACAATTATTTAACTTTTTGTTGTATTATCTTGTCAATACAACATACGTAGGCCTAAGTATTGAAAGGAGTTTAAATAAGTAAGTTTTTGCTTAGAAACATACTCAAAATTGTAATAACTAAAATATGTTCTTACAATGTTCCCCAACCTGCAGTGGTACAGTGAAAATTAAAATGCAAGTAAAAGTGAGAAAAATATAATTTTATGGACTTTTATAAATTATTTCCAAAGCACAACATATTAATTTACTTAAATTTCTATATTTCTATAAGTACATTTCTATAAAAATATTTCATTTTCTCTAGTCAGGGACACTTAGCTGTGGAATTGCCCAAATACACCCACACAAAATGACCGAAGTGCCGTTTGAGTTGAATTGTAGACTACGTTCGCTCCGCTCACTCTTCTAACAAATTCAATTCTAGAATAGCTAAGATAGGCAGAGAGGAGGAAATCACGTATTTTTCATTGCCTACAATGGGCAAAATGTACGTTTTATACAAAGCTTCCAATACCAATTATTGAAAAATATTTGTCATCCACGAAACGGTACGTCTAGAACTCAAGCATCAACAGTTGCCACCTGGCATAGCTCAGAGCCTCATAGACTTTCTTTTATAGTGTCCAACCTTTTGATTGTTTCTTAAAAAAAGAAAATACCCTTCACCTTATTTTGTTGCTAAAGATTAATAACTAATATTATTAATAATATGCTAGCATCCATATTCAATCGATTTGCACTGCTGTATGCTATATAATATATCGATGGTGAAGAACCAATACCTTCTATCTGCCATTTTCTGCAAAAATGAGATTTTTGTGTCTAATGGATAGACAAAATTACTATTTCGAATTTTTTTATGTTAATAGCTCCTATCTAACAATGCATAAACATCTCCAAAAGAGACATATACCGTAGTACTTCCTTACATCATGCTTACATCAATATCTCATATCTGCCACTGCAAACTAGTTACTTTTTTTGAATCAGTTTTAATGCTCTCCTGAACAATTTGCTTTTTATCAGATAGAAGGTATTGGTTCTTCACCATCGATATGCAGTTCTGAGGAAGCTTCAATAAAATGCACTCAATAAACATAATTATGCATAGATGGCGCTGTGGCATTATTTGCTCCAGAGATCCTGGATATGTTACTACCAGCGAGTGCACATACAAAGATTAAAGGCCGCCATGTTTTTACCAACCATTTATTAGCTGCATTACCTATTGTAATGTAAACAATTATTGTATCTTGAAATAGTTTAATACATAAAAAAGTTGTTGTCTGTTTCAAGCCACATTGATTGGTAGGTATCTAAAACATGGTTTGTCAAATAATGGAGGCCACTTTATCACTCAATGGCCACTCTCTGGTAGTAAGTTATCCAGCAGAACACCAACGTTAATCAAACTCAGGTGTGGTCAGGGGTAGAGTGGGTGACCGCTCAGCCCTGAAACTCACGTATATACCGCTGGATAGAGCAGATGGAGGCTACGAGAGCAAGTGTAACAGCTTCGTTCTCCTCGACGTCTGCTCGGCAGTCCGGGTTAGTGGAGGAACCTATATGACTGTCAAGGTTACACCTTCCTTTTGGATGGGGAGTTAAGCCTTGGTCCCCTTGGTACTTTTCGAAAGGAGTAGGCTACGTGCCGGTACCGGGTTTTCCCTCCTCCCTTCCGTTCATACTTCATCCTCATCTCTCAGCACTCATAGTCTCGAATAGCCAAAGTGCATTAATTATGAGACGTTAAGCAATACCCAATCAATCAATCTAATTTGTCCACTAGTCGGCCATGACAGTTGGCTGTTCTGTGACGTCATATGAAGATGGGATCTGAAACTCTCTTAATTGTTTTGTTTTGTGTCGCTACGCAATCGGAAATTATTTGATATTTTTAAAATTCATTGCTTTGTTTGTAATGTTTTGCTTGTAGCTTTTTCTTGTAATTTCCTTGTAATGATTCAGTGTTGAGTTAATTATCAGATTCTTTTAAGATAAAACATTGCAATTGAAAAATTCTGTGCTTTTCTCTGGCACCAGCGGACTATGCTTTCACTTTAAATTCCACCAAAGTGCTCACAAGGCATCAAAGTGTTGTAGAAACCGTCTCCGAGGTATGGCCCAGGTTATGTAAACTATAATCCAAACCAATCTGAAGATTTAAAAATAAACAAAAAGTATTTTATCCAAAACAATTACTACATGGTATTCAACCTTTTTTACCCATGTTATCTCAAACATTTTTATGTAGTATTTTTTAAAAAATTATACAAGTTTTGATCAATCATAGGCCTAGTATTAAACATTATGTTTCATTTAACATCTGCATTCAAACATTATCGAGACTACCGTGAGTAAAAAATAGGTCTTGTAATATATATAAATAACAACAGCTTTGTCTATCGACATTAATGTACCTACATCACAATATTGGATTAATCGTATTCTATCTGCAGCTCCGGCATGTGGGTCTTTATTTGTGCAACGGCATCACAAGGATGGATTAACAAGCTCCTCAGACCAGGCAGGTACTGTGGTATGAGCAGAATGGCCTCTTCAATGGCCTCGTTAAAGTTGTATAGCTTCAAATGACGTAGCTTCGAGCATCCCTGAATTACGCTTCTCAGCCCACTCGAGGTATTACAAGGTGGCTCTTCACATCCCTCTAGTGTGAGTGTCTCCAGGTTCTTAAGGTGATCGCCGATAGCCGCTGCCACCATGTCTGAGGCCTCGATGGCGAACATGTCAAGCGACACAAGGTTCTTCATACCTTCAGATGTAAAGAGCTGTATCAGGATCGTCTCGGGCAAGAAGCAAAACGTGAGCTCCAGATGACGCAGGGTGGGTATCGAGCTTATGCTCAGCAGACCCTCTTCGGATATATTGAAAGGGTCCAAGATGCCCAAGGTCTCCAGGCAGTCACACTTCTGCAGTGCGGAGAAAGCTTCTCGTGACCAGAAACCATCTTTTAGTCTTAGCAAGCGCAAGGTCTTACAGAACCGGATACACAAAGCTGTGATAAGGTCGTCGTCTTCATGGGTGTGGTAGTAACACATACTTAGTTCCTCTAGATCGAGGTTGCTGCTAGCAAGGTGCACCAATATCTTTGAACTCATATCATCCTCATGGTCTATATGAAGAATTTTCAGGTGGGGCAGTTTAATGCAAAAGTTTTTGGAGAATGCCTTTCCATGCACGGTGTATTTGTGAAGTATTAAAATTTCTAGCACAGTACAGTTTTCTATTATTTTCATCAAATCCCTTGCAAAAATAACGCAAAGTGGTACATTTGATATCGTTTTCTTCACCACCAAGACACGAATCTTTTGGTTGTGATGAGAGACCACTGTTAAGATTGTCTCAATGTCATTCCAGTCCACCAATGTGAGTGACTTGAGGAGCGGCGCTACCTTGAGTATCTTAACGACAGTCTGCTCGCTTACCTCGCCTTGTCTGAACTTGAGCTCTCTATAGAGCAACGGGTCTTCACATAGATCCTCCCAATGCGTACATACCTGTGAGACTGTCTCGCACAGATAGGCAGGGGTGAGGAAAGAAAACACGTGTAGGAGAACCTCTCGAGGGAGGCTTTCGATGTTAGTTACTTCTGAGTTCATTGTCTTAGATATGATTGTGCAACTTCAATAAATGTACAAGCTGATTGATTGATGTCAGATGATTTTTTGCTTGACAAAAATAAAAAACAACTGTAAACAGCCGATGCAGAACATTAACAAAGTATTTACATTGTTGTGGTAATGTCAAAGAAGTCATTGCAAATAAATTTAATTCAAAATATTGAATGCCCCCTTGATACCGGTATTTAAAAAAAAACATACACCGGATTCAAACCGGGTCTGTGGTACAAAATTAAATTAAGAAACTATAAATAGGTTTAAATGATCCCCCGAATGATATGAATTATACTAGGAAAACACCAAAGTCGTTGATAAATGAGTGAGTGAGCCATGTGTTGAGTACCCGGTAACATTCCTTTTCTTCCCCCTACTTTTTGACTGGTAAAAAAATTGAAGATTTTTAATACTAGCGGCAAAATGTGAGACATTTGGGTACCGGGCTGATTAATAGGTAAAAACCCCAATAAATCTGAATTTGCCCCGTACCACCTCGGATTTTGGCCCGTTTGCCCAGAATCCAAGATGGCGTCCAACAAGGTGTAAAATCCGGATAAACCCATTAAAAGTATACTATTTTTGTTCATGGAACACGTCAGTGGGGTTCATTGGGGGGTTTTAAGGGTCGCGGAGAACGATTAAAAGTGTTGCGTAAAAGCCCCAGAAACGGAAGAAGGCCTACCATTTTCAAAATGGCGGCCACTTTGATGGAGAAAACTGGGTCTTTTTTCCCCTTTGAGTAAATACCATTTTATACGTGTGAGACATTGTGGTACCGGGCTGAATATATGGGATAATAAACCCCGCTGAATCTTATCCTGCCCGGTCGCACTCAGATTTTTGACCCATTTGCTGTATTCAAGATGGCGTCCAACATGGTTCGAAAAGCGCAGGAAAGTCCTATTAATTTTGGGTTAAACACTTAAGGATGATTATATGTAATATTTTATATGTACCATATATATAAAATACTTAAGCATACAAGTTTTTAGCACCTACCTTGCAAGTCTTGGCACGCTTCAGAGGGCGTCGGGGCTATAACGCTTTTTTAAAGAGGGATTATTTTTTATCTCATGTGCCTTTTGTGATAAGAGTACCGTAAAATGGGGTGAAGTTGACCACTTTTTCACTTTGCTCTTGCATATCTCTTAAGGGAGACCTTCTATGTTCATACAGTTTTTTTCTTTATACTTGTTAAAACTAGTTCTTTAAAACAAAGTATAATTACAAAATATTGATTCATAACCTGGGTGTAAAAAAATTAAAAAAACGTATTAGTCAACTTCACCCCCAGTGGGGTGAGGTTGACTGCTTATGGGAAATCCACTATAACAGGAGTACTACATGACCTGGGGTGAAGTTGTCTGTCAGGAGAGATTTCATCATGAGACATTGTATTTGAATAAATTTTATTCAGAAAGCAAGTGTACATTTTTAAGTTGAGGGCGATTGTTTTCATTAAATTTAATATATAAATGTTATTAATAAGCCAAAAATAATGTTGCCTTCAAGGTACTTTAACGTTTTTTCATGATTTTTAAGAAGCTTAACAATAATGAATGTGATTCCTCTTTGAATCATGAAAATCGGATACAAATTGCACGTTTTATTACAAAAATACAAATGACAATTTTTAACCCGAAAAGTGAATTTACTCTTTTACTTGGATGGGCTGATTAAACTTATAGTGACCCCTGTTGGTGAGCACATATGGAGGCAATTGACCCGGCAATATTTCTTCGTATGGAACAAAGTCATTGTCAGTGTCATGGAATCTGAAAAGGGTCTTGCTTTTATCTATCGACCGAAGGAACTGTATTTGTACCGAACTTTCTTCTGGGACGTTGGAAACGATTTCCCCAAGGTAAACTCTGATGGCATTTTTTCGTGCATATCGCACCAGTAACAGTTGTCCAGGATTGTATGTAACTGGCACAGACCCATTTGGGACAACATCTAGGCCTACTGATGGACCTGATCCATCATTACCATTGGACTCCTCAGAATCGGATACATTGACGTCGGAACCATCGACATCGGACACATCATTTTCAAATGCTAGCTCTCGTACCGGTACAGCTCGACCTCGAGAAGATGATGGGCGTGCATTTTTTTCTGGTCTGTCTTCAGCAGCCACAGAACGTCCTGGTACAACATTAAGCATTTTCCGCTTACGGGGCGGAAGCCGATTAGCCGGTGTCCTCTGCTCCTGAAGAAACGTGAGAAATGTTTCCGATACGGAAGACACTGACACATCATTTTCATCTGCCTTCCTGGGGATCTTGCTCAAAAGCTTTTCATTGGAAAGTGGACTGATCCCACATGTTCTAAATCCAGAAATAACATTCGTCGCCATGTAAGCGCAAGTTTATCAAACAGTTCTCGAAGGAGACGAGGGAACGTTGCCTTGTCTACAGCAGAAGAATTTTTGTTTTTCTTCTTCCAGTCATGAAGGAGAACCTTCCAGCACTTCTTCATTGGTCCAAAAATACTCACATCCAGGGGTTGGCATAAGTGAGTCGCATTTGCTGGGAGACATATTCGTAATAAACTAACAGGGCCACATGGCCATCCATAATGAATAGTTGGCATTGCCGTCTTACCTACATTAAAATCTTCAAATTGAATACCACAGTGATGCACTCTCAGCAGGTCATAGCTTCCTTCCAAGGCTTGCACATTCTTCTTTTTCTTTATGGCTTCAACCCCTATAGTAGGCCATTTGCTATTTAAAGACAGTGGTCAACTTCACCCCAAAAATTGAATTCAAATGAACTATTTTGTTGTTTTAAATTGTGTAAGTAAATAAATATACTTATTCAAACAAAACTAACTGCACCTTCATTGAGACATAATTTATTAAGTGACTTCAGTATACAAAAAATTATAACATGTGGAACGGATTCTGACCAGTGCCTATTTTTTAAACAAAAAACATTACACGTTTTTAAGCGCTTGGAATATATATTTTTTTTAATACTAGCAATTATCTCACAATTGGTCAGACTACTTTATTGAATGCACATTTCTTAATAATACATTTAATAATTTTACTGGAATTTTTTTGTTGCCCAGTTGGGATTACCATCCCCATAAATCTTTTTTGGAGTTTTCAGTCAACTTCACCCCCCCGGTCAAGTTCACCCCGTTTTACGGTAGTCATTATTTACTACAATACAGAGCTTAAAATGTAGGTACCCGTTCTGATGGTCTAGTGGTCTGGAATGCGGGAGATCCGTGGTTCGATTCCCGGTTGGGGCGGACTTTTTTAATTCCCGAGTTGTAGTAAATAATATCAATTGATTTGTTATGCTCTACTGTTAAATGTGGATGATGAGTTTAACTTGGTAGGTAATTATTTGTGTTTTTGAACAGTTTAGATTCAAATTTGTTAGCCTTGAACCATGTTTCTAGCTCTGCCGTAATTTATCACGGTAGTGTCATCCGCGAAAAGAATTGCTTTGCATAGATGCGCTAGATAAGGTGGTAAATTGTTGATGTATAGGCCAGTGGCGTAGCTTCGGGTGGCAGAGGGTGCAGTTGCACTCACAACTACGATGGCAGAATGAAGGGTACTTTTTCGGTTGGGATCACCAGACTGTTTAAAAGTAGGCCCAGGTTAGAAGAGGATGGGGGGGGGGGGGGCGAAGCACGTATGTTTTAATAATAATAATAATAATAATAATAATAATAATAATAATAATAATAATGTAAAACATATGCGCTTTGCGCCCCTCCACCCCCCTCCCCATAACCTACTTTTACCCTCCGAAGACAGTTGGGTGGTCCCAACCGAAAAAGTAGGCCCTACCTACCGAATGAAGTGGCACACGCAGTTGAAACTGGTGAGTTCCATCATGATAGTTGACACACCACTCCAAAAAGGTTCGCCATCACTGGTCTAAACAGTACCATTGAAGGAAAAATCATTGAATCAAACCTTTGAATTCAATGGCTTGAACGAAACATTTGACCGTCTAAATACAGCTTAAAAGTCTTCTCAACTTTATTGACAAAAAAGTTGAAAAAACTACTGGTCGGATTTCGACAAGAATTTTTTCTAATATGCATCTTCCTATAGGCCTATAGACAAGAAATAAATGAACTTTCTAGATAGAAAAAGCACTGAACGAAAATTTACAGCATAGGCCTAGAAGGTAAGTAGGCCTAACACTTCCGCCTATTCTCTAGAGAGAGATCTAGGTGGAGTGAAATGAATAAGGTGGTTCCAAGATTAAGGTTAACAAACGTTATAGATAGTAGGTAGGCCTACATGAATAAATGTAGGAATACAATTATTATGAAACATAAAAAAATGCAACAACATTTACAAATGATGCACACAATAATTAATACATTGTAGGCCTAAATAAAGATATTAATGACAATCAAAACGGTTATTTATTTGGGAGAGCCATCAGATAGGAACCCATGAAGTGAGTAGGGCTACTGAGTAGATAATGTTTTTAACACATAAGGCATAGCCAAGCGTGCAGTTTTCCACAGCTCATCCGCACGTCAAAAGCGCGTAGGCCTATGTTAGATGAAAACACAATACCCTGCATATTACCCTAGGCTATGCTGTAAATTTTCATTCAGTGCACTTTCTATCTAGAAAGTTAATTTATTTCTTGTCTAAACAGTCCAATGCATAGGCCTATTGTGAAAGAGGTATTGTCGAAATCCGATCACTAGGTTTTTGCCAATTGAAGTTGATGTTGTATTCTCCTCCTACTGTTGACCAATTAGATCGGTGGTAGGTTTCTTTTCTTCATTATTTCTTATCCTCCCTTGGTTTCTTGCCCCTCACACCCTTTCAGCTCATCTCTTCTCATTATCTTTTTCTTTTAGGCCTATTCCTTTAGTTCCTTAAGGTTGCACAGGAGTAGCTATAATATCGGTGCGATGCAGTGTCCCAGCATTTCAGTTAGAACTCGGCCCACAACTGTCATATCGGCATAATTTTTTTTTTACTCTATTCACGATAAAATTTACTAGGACTTATGTTTTGTCGATTTTCGAAATTGTACATAATATGGTCTTATAAAAAATTGCGAACTTGGTCAATATTTTGAAAATTTACCTTCACTTTAGAGCTTTATAAAAAAATTACAAAAATTTTTATGGAAAAAGTACAAAACATAAGTTCGAATTTCAACAATTATCTTCAAATTAAAAAAAAAATTATTAAAATCGTATATGTAGTTACCGCTAAACTACTGAACTACGAATGCATGTTTTGCAGCTATTTTAGGCCTTTTCGGCCCCAGCAAGTGGCGCACTCTGGCGATACGACTTTTTGAGTGACGGGGGTTATTTATGTTCGAAAAAACGATTTCATTGGCCATGAATGAAATTGTTTAACTAATGCAGAACACCACACAATGCATAGGCCTATAATACGTATTTGTTATAGAACACGGTAACAGTATAAGACATATTGAGTTATGTGTGCAAGGTTTTGCTTCAATCAACAGGTTAATATTAATTTTGTTAAGATGAGCCCAATGAGAACACGTACATTGCAAAATCATAATAGGTCATATATATCTTCGATGAAAAGCAATGCTAAAATATGGTAGTATGATTTACAATGGCCATCTGTTCATAATTAGATCACGCCGCACACATGATGTGAAAATATAGTTACATTAAAGAATGTATCGCAATCTTTGTGAATATGGTACTAAAAAAATTATAACTATCCAAAGATTCGAATTGAAAATGCCTCGTTTTGGCTCGAACCCGGATCATTTGGTTCTATAGGAGCGTTTCTTTATTAGTCTGTTGGATGAGCCACGTCACAAAAACTCGTTTTATTATGCGCAGAGCGCAAGGCAATCTAAAAATGTAAATATTGTTCCGTGGTGGTATAATATGTAATGTTTATTTGTAACAAGTCATTTTTAATCGATTTAAAGTTCCTGAGTTTTAGCATTTGATAACGGTAACATAATATAGAAATTGTATCAACTGAGGATAGAACCCCAGTCTTCCGCTGTCTGAGCTGATGCTCCAACCAACTGAGATTTGGATATGGCGTTATTAATAATTCGGTCTACTAGGTACCTCTATTTTATTATTGGTGTGTGATAGCGTTGATATAATCAATAATCATAGACAAACAGTGATAACAAAACGGGACTGTGTGCATACCCAGAAATAATAAAATCTAAAATAAAGGACTACATCCAGGCTATAAATTAAAATCCGTACGCTGTACAAGCAGTATTCGCATTGGCTTATTCACTGTCCGCAATATTTGAGTCGTTCTAGATTTAGAAAAGTAATGATCGCTGCATCACAGATCACAGATAAATCACAGATAAACGCATTGAATCTAATAGTCCCTCCTCCCCACGACTCGAGCCCAAATCTCGCCGATGAGACAGTCTCAAGGCCGTGCATCGCGCGTTTTTAATCACTCCCGACGTGTGTAAATGACAAATCATTGCTTATATTTTTACGTATTTTCCAATCACTCACTAATTATTAAGTGTTTATAATGTTAGTTGTGTCATGCAATTATACATAACAAATTCTGTAACAACAACCATATTAAGAACAACAAACTCTGTCCGTTCTGTAGTTTTGCACACATCATTTGAATACATATTATATTTAGCCTAGATTATACAAGAAACAGACAAAGACACCTAAATTTTTTGGAGCATATTAAAACTTTAAAATACACTTTGTTCACTGCTCTCTTGAACTCATTTAAATGGTGTTTCACTGCACTACGTCATGCAGTGGCGGGTTGTGCATTGCAGGGCGTTGATTATGAAGTATACAGAATTTCATTGTTCGAGCCCTCATCAATGTATATGAGAGCAAACTTTAGGCTTTTACCACATTGACCGTGTGAGTGGCCGCATATGGGTGTTTTTAACTTTTTGAAATCAAGTTACACATCATTGTCATTCTTCAAAAGTAGTCCATTCAGATAATATTAGATGCAAATCTCCAAACAAAAATACACATTTAAAAAACAATTCCGAAACAGAAAATATTTCTCGCCAATTTGAGTAAATAACGTATTTACTTGGAATCGGTACTATTACGCACGGATATCTAGAATAAGGTATTCCGCATCCGGGAGGACGGTGCAGCATTGTAGACAAGTGTAGTAGTGGTTGATTGCGACAATCATGCTTGGTTGACCAATAATGCAGTGTTTATTTTTACATAGCAATTAATAGTTAACATGAGAACATGTATAATTTTTGGTAAAATGTTAATTTATTGTATGCATTCACTTAACAGATTTTGAATCTTGAAACTTGATAAATTGATATATTTCAAGGGAATGAACGTGTATAGGCTATCACAAAGCGTACACACTTGTACTCCTATCTACAAAAACAATACAATCTAGAGGCATTGTGATCTCAAAGAAGGGCCAAGCTTCTGATTATTCTACTTGTGCTCAATATAAAAACATAACTTCACTTTGTCGCGTTACTTCATCGTTGCACAAGCTAGTCAAAATGTGCATTGCAACTATTGTTTTAATTGCGTGCAAATTCATAATGCCGAGCTATATGCAACGATGCGGTCACGGGGCAAAGTGAATTTATGTATTTATAGTGTGGAAGTGAGATTTACAGATTATAATGAATGACGAAGAAGCGATTAAAATAAAGCAACACCCTCCTAACATTTAGTTTTCATAACGCATAAAATGGAGCTTCATATAAATAATCTATAATATGTTATTATAAACAAACTATATTTTATAGCATTATATGTTTACACACATTGTAGAAGATTGTTTTTTAGTTTCTATAGTTACATTAAAAAAAACTTGATCAACTTTTTGTTTCAAATTGCATCATCACTATTACGTGCACGTTAAATTTGAACGTTGTAGACCTTCCCGTCCAGTCATAATCCCTGGTTAATTGAAAGTGACGAATATGGTCTATTATAGTTACTAGTAATATCAGTCCGAATGTTAGCACACCACTGCTTGGCTGCGGCGCCCTAACGGGCACCTATCATTATTGTATGTGAACAAACAACGGTCAATCGGTCATTACAAGTTTTCTGCATACTGACCCCCACCAATTTTCATATGTATAACTTTGCATTGTTTAGTTTGTTTACGTCCCGAACAACCTATGGGGTGGCTTGTTCTTAGTTTCGATTCATTTGATTCATTGTTGTGGTCGTCGATCGAGTGTTGCTATTATAGTAGCCTAAACATTCTCGCAAATGACGTCTTTTTATTTCCCTGTGTCCATATCTACTGTTTGTGTCGACTGTCGGGACATGTGTTTTATTTATGACCATTGCTATGACTCAGCGTTCAACGTCGCGTTGCATGCGCAGTGCAGACGCGAGAGACATCAAAGACATCGTGAATGGATCACCAATTGCGCGGTGTGGGGCAGGGGGGGTACCCACTCCATGACCTGCTCAATGGAAGTGCGTAACGTGCAAGCAAAGCGGAGAAGAAAGTTTGTCTGTTATTTTTTTCTGTGTTTGTTTGTTTGTTTGCTTTTTACCAGTCTTACTCCGATCGTGATGAATCGTGGTGAATCCCGAGCGGGGACAATTTTACGATTGTAGGGGTAAGTGGGGTAAATGGGAACATGGGGTAAATAGGAACAGCCCTAAAATCTACCCCATATGACCTATTTAAAAAAATACAAAAAATATTCCATGTGACCTTTTTATTTTCTCAACAACATATCAAAAAATCAGCTCATCCTGATGTTAATTTAATATTTTTCTGATTTTTTTAAAAACTACCCTACACTTAAAAGTTGATGTAAGTTTCAGTCAAAAAAACTCTAGAAAAAAAAATTATGTCCAAAGAGTACCCTAAAAAAATATTTTGACATATAAAAAGTTCCCCCTAACTATGAACATGATTTTACAATTTGTTTGCATTTGCTTATCTTTGTCCATCATGGCTGTTAAGCCCCTGTTCCCATTTACCCCATACCACCTCCATTTGGGGGTAATTAGGAACACTGGTTCGGGGTAATTAGGAACAAGTGGGGTAAAAAGGAACAACACAGTTAACCTATGGGTTATATTTATGGGGTAAATGGGAACATTTCTCGATCTTCACAGCCATCTCTATTTGACCATTGTGGTTGACCAGGTGTTGTGAAAATTACCATTTAGGCCATTTTTCTGCTTTTTCCTCAATTTCTTCTGACACTTGGGAAAATATCACCTCAGTGTATTATATTCACAAGATTCCCATAAGATTAATGTGCGTTCCTAATTACCCCATATTCCCAACATTGATAAAATTTGTTTAGAAAAGTTAAATTCATCCCCCCTTCCCAATTTTTCCACTTACTTATTTGCAAGGTTGATAATAAACACTAAACTAATCCTATTGTCACAAAAACAACTAAGAATTTTTTTGACACAAATGTAGCGCTTCGCTCCGCTCCGGTTTTAATATATAATCTGATATTGTTTTCTTACATAGCATCCACAGTTTTTAACATTTTGACTTAATTTTTTTTTTATTGAAATCATACATTAGATACCGTATGTCTGTTCCTATTTACCCCATTTTGTTTTACCTCACACCAATAGCTACAGTGTTGTCTGTTCCCATTTACCCCAAAATGAAGGGGTAAATAGGAACAATACCATTTTTTTACATTTGATTTTTTTCCTAGTACATGATTTTAGGAAAATGACACACAAGTAATTCCTTACACTAACAACAGTGCAAAGAATAATGTACAAAAAAAATCATAAAAAAAGTCAATTGTGCAACTTTTTACAGAAAGTCAAAGATGAAAAGTTCTAAAAGTGTTCCTATTTACCCCACTTACCCCTAAATGTATCTATACGAGTTCATAGAATATAGATTATTATATATTATAGATAGTATTTCACCTATGTTTATCATTACCAATGTGCAAGAATCAAATAAAAAACTTATCCAACAATAGCCACACCTAATTGCAGAGAATTAGCCTTAAAATTAATTACGGGACATAGTCCACGAGCAATTTTTTGAAAATGCGTATTTTTGAAGTGGTTATTATGTGTCTACAAAAATGAATAGATGAATTAATTTTTTTGCTTAAACCTAGATGATTTGAAGAATGTAATATTTAAGCCTCCCTGGATATGCCACTGGGCTTAATTAATTAGGAGGTGGATTTGCTTATTTAGGCCTATCCAATCAATGAATGAATGCCAAAATTAAATGAATAAATAATATATAAAATGGTACTTCCGTAACTAACGCAATAAACATCCACAATTGAATGATAAAATGAATACATACTTACAAAGCAATTTATACATACACCACTTTGTTCAAATGCAGTTACCAGCTATCTCTTGATTCCTTGAGGTCTTTCATCAACGTATTTTACATTATATGCCGGTACGGCGGTTCTGGTACCGGGTACCTATTACGGACGTGGGTTTGAATCCACTACGTTTTTAGTCAGGAAATTTTATAAATCTTTCTTCATTCACAGCAAACAATAATTCCATTTTGATATTTCCTGATAATGTACATGATCAGCTTTTACCTTTAATATAATATATGAGTTTGAACAAAATACGGTTTGATGTAATTAACTCAGCCACCCTACTCTCCTAGAACTAACATCATCTTGTTCTAACTCGTTCGACGAGTGAGCCCGATGAGTCGAGTAGCAGTGTGAACGATCTGGCGCTACGCTGGCTGACTGAGACGCGCGCTTTCAGAGCTTCTGCAGTACATAGTGTAGTCACAGCCACACGAGGCAACTGCGACCGTGTATTGGACGGCTCATTTTCGAATATTTTGAGTGACACTTGTAAAGTCCCACCTCCAGGGCCTCTCTTTAGCTTCTTCTTCCACCAACATAGGCCACTATACCGAGGTCCTGTCCCACCTTAATGCTCATCCTCTTTAAGTTTAGGTTTAGGTTTAGGGTCAAGCGAGGTAAAAATGATACAGAAAACTACACTTTGCTATGTGCAGCTTAATTAGATCTGCTTATGATAAAAATGTATATTCTTATGACATGGAAATTTGATTCTAAATTCAACCGGACCATTTATTTTAGTTTTTATAGCCATTTACATATTTAAATCAATAAAATGTGCGTATCATTTTTACCCAGCACTTTGGGCAAAAATGATACACGTGTGTTAAAAAGATACACTGTGTTTTAAGCCCTTTAAAAACATAGCT